>JAHWFP010150395.1:31955-62346 GCA_023313725.1 Lithobius niger | reverse complement strand
ATTATTATTATTATTATTATTATTATTATTATTATTATTATTATTATTATTATTATTATTATTAAAGTAATCAAATGTAATGAAATCTAAAGCAGCATTTCATCTGTTTGAAACACACACTGTACTATTGCCACAGTTAAACAAATTGCTAAATGCATCTTCGCTTGTTGGCAATATAATGATATTCATGTTGTGGGTAGATAATGCGTCAAAGTGTTGAAACTAGCAGATATGCCTGCATGCCGTCAACAACTTAATTTAATCAATCATGCAATAAAATTTCAGTTTCATTTAACATAGGGTTTTCTTATCAAATTCTATAAATATCTTTAAACAACCCATATAAGACCGTCATAAAATGATTACTAAAAGGCCTTATTTGTTTGAATGAGAGTTTCTTAATATGCAAAACATAGACTTTCTATTCTAGTTGGATTACCCTGCATTAAATTATTGTATGCAAGCTGATTTTGATATAAGAAGTGTACTTAAAATTTAAGACCGTTATAACGATTACTAAAATACCTTCTCATTTGCTTAAATGAGCATTTCTAATTCTGAGAGTTAATTCTGATTGTGAGTTTCACATAATTCTAACAAGTGTTATGTCCTAAATTGTGAAACTAATTAGAGAGCTAATTGCAGAGAACTCTCTTGTTGATATATACAATGCATTAACGCACGTCATTGGATTCTCTTCGTAAGCCGTGAAAATGCAAGTTTCTCTTAAAAATGCATATTCATAAAATGTTTTTGTAATAGGGAACAAATTACTGCAATTTACCTGAACAGTTGAGATTTGTGCAGTAATGAAGAATTTCTTTTATCGTATATTATCCTGATTCACGAGAATATTTCATGTGATATCACAAAATGGATGAAAAAGATCACATTTGCAAATCAGCTGATAACCTCTAGGTGACGTATGAATCAGCAATTTGAAATAGGTCTTTCACTGCTGTTTTGTGGCGGTAGCTGGTGAGACGCTTGGCGTTGCCATAGCATGAAAGCATCATACGCGAGTATTGGGTCAATAGGTGTACATTACAAGAGTTGACGGGTTTAACTTTAATTGGATTGCTATAGCAAAAAGTGATGTTAAACATGGCGAGTTACGTAAACACCTGTTGTTCATGTCTTTCAGCACCTCCAACATCCATTAAAAAAATTATTTCTACTGGTCATGAATAATAAATAATGAATGAATTTATTGCAGAATGACTCGAGGTTTAATTAAAAACTCGGGCGAGTCTACAACAAATATATGAATATTATTTACAATCTTAAATAATACATTTTAAATTTGACATAATATATATATACAGAACGAAATAATAATTAATTAATAATAATAATAAATGAAGGGTAAACAATCAATGAATACACATAATCGAAAAACTTACTTAGTTTACAATTTAAATAAATGAATAAAAAAATCATAAATACAGTTATTTTTACAATAATAATAATAATAATATTTATTCAGCAATTGTAATACACGTAACATGCATGCACGAAGCCTAACTGGCTTGTTTGTGCACTGAATATAAGACATTTATACATACAATCATACATGTAACGGTGGTTGTTATACAGAATTTTTTAACAGTATCATATTTCTAGAAGAATACAGTTATTCAGTATGCTTGATTTAGGAGCCAATTTTTAACAATTTTTTTAATAATTCCTCTCGTTAATTTCGATCGAATTTTAGATGGTAATTGGTTGAGAGTGGAGGGTACTACATATTCAAGGCATCTTCTACCATAGGAATTTCTCCAGGCATAATAATAATAATAATAATAATAAGAATAATAATAAACAATTTGTTACCGGAACTGGTCTGGCAAGGATCACGGGGATCTCTGACTGTCAGCCTAAAAAGGGGCAGCATTTAGGATGTGTTTAAAAAAAGTGAAGAAAATAATAAAAAGGGAATGTGAAGACGACAAGGTGAAAACTACTGCAAGATAAAACATTTTAATTAGCCCTCTTAAAGCTAAAAAAAAAAATTAAGAACTGCATGGCTAATGGAAAGGAGGATAGAATCAGGAAAGGTAGGATAAAATTCAACTTCCTTACCACCAAAGTTAGACCTGCCAGGGACACAAAGGTCCCCGATGGTATCGCCAGTCGAGTGGAAAAGGAGAAGGATGATGAATGGCCATCAAGTCCGCTAAACTATACTTTTTTTTTTTTTCATGTATTAAAAAACTTTCAAAATGAAGCTGTATATATTAATTTTATCATCATGCGGTTTGTAAATTATACAAATTTTGGAAGATTAAATACGCAACTATGAAGACACATAACTATCAAACCAGTCGTGAATGCCAATTTTTGCTATATTTAAAAGACCTGAAATTTTAATGTGTAAAGAGACTGCTAGGTGAAGATGGATTTTCAGGCCATTTATCCTTTGGTGGGTTAACACGTTCCCAGTTGTGACCATGGTGCCAGAAGACGAGAAGGACAATTTTGCTAAGTAATTTCAATTGGAAAATCTTTGGGGCCATTTACATGCAACGATCGACATGTACGCAACGTATCACAGTGACCTTCTCTTCCGAAAATCTCTGGAAGACAGAAAAAGGATGGGAGATAGAAGTGGTAACCAAAAGGCTACGTTACCCTATAGCCATGGTGATTAGTAAAATGTATGGCTCGGGTTCATGTTTTTACAAAAAAAAGTGTTCCAGTTGCTAAATCATGACCTCCCCTCCCTCCCTTAAGAAGTAAATAACATGCAAAGCAAACAAAGAAAAACAATCTTTTGTATAATGTCAAATATATAAAATCAGGAACGATGACATTATTAATCTTTAGTAAATAAATACCAATTAACACTTTGTACGAAAGAATTACTCATAAATATTTAACTGTATGTTAAAACACAAATACGGATGCCTATTTCTAAGAATAACGAAATAAATTCTTTAGCTATCATGACATGAATAATAGAAAGCACAGAACATGCGTTTTTTATCTGTTTTTAACTCAAGATGGGGCGGGGATACAAGATAAGTTTGTGTATTTCAACCCCACCTTACTTCTCTAGCAAGACATTCCTATTTTTCTCATTATTATTATCAAACACTTTAAAACTGCGCACTACTTGGGACGTGTATAGTGTCCGCGGCCTATCTTGAGTACGCCTCAGAACGAACACAGCTCATCGATTGTATGTTTCTGGTAGCAGAGCGTCTTGTTGATATCCTAGAAGGTTGCAAAAACAATGGCGGCCGTCGATTAAACAGACCCTCTCCACGAAGACGCGGTCGCTCATAAGATAATTGCAGGACTCAAGATACGCAGCGCATACAATAGAATTGGATAAAAATTGGACGACTCAGCACGTTGACGACTCAGTATGAATACAAGAAAAATTATTCCAGTTTTATATTAAGTTTACAATCTTTAAATTTTAAAAACAAAAAAGCCGTTCAAAGTTATAATGGCGTCACAGGTGGTATGCAGTTAAAATTCATGGTACATCATGATATATAATAGTGCTAATCTAAATGCTACGCAACAACGCAGTAAGAATCTTATTAAAAAAAACTATTAAGAAAGAACACATCAAAGTCACCTTTACAGAATTGGAATTCGGTGAAACGCCAACTCAATCGTTGACATTTCATCAAATGGTACAAATTTATTTCTCCAAAGAACGTAAGTCAAGTACTGATAGAAAAGAATAGAACACAACAGAAAGAGTCAAAGATTGTAAGAACTTGTAAAGGCGAGACTTAAAAGACTTCATTGTAGGGACAGCAACGACCTGAGTTCGTAAAAAAGTTCCAAAAATGAACGACCCTCTCCGTGAATAAACGGTGTCGAATCTTACGCTTAGACTTTTTTCTGAGGAGCCTGAAATTGCGGTCTCTGGATCTAATCTACATAACTAAGATCGTAATATATGTTTGTTTGTGTGTGTGTCGCCAGATGACCCAGATTCCCACTCTTAATTCTTATTTCTTTTGTCGGTGCGTCTGCAGTAGCAATCTCGTTAATCCTATTTCTTTTGTTTGTTTGTATCTCTGTCAAACGGAATTGCCTGCATAAGGAATGACCGAATTGTCTGTATAAGCAATGATTCGAACTGTGTTTTCATGCAAACGTGATCTAGGCCTCTTTGTCTCTTAACCCTTGATCTAACTAAATCTAATGAAAGCTTGGGTGACTGATAATGGGAAATCACAGCATTTTAATGCAAACATGAAATCACAACAATGCTCTATAAAACCGGCAATATAGGGGGGGGGGAGATGAGGCTTAATGGCTCGTCGACAGCTTGGTCATTAGCGCCAACCTCAGTCACAGTGCAGTGGTCCGGGTTGCCACTGCACCACACATTATAGTTGGGGCTGCCGTAGTAGGTATTAAAGTAAAAAAAAGTCTGGAGCTCTGACACTGATACGTTGACTGATAACTCGAAAAACCCTGTGGCTTCACTTTTTTCCAACTATTGGAAGGTTAAGTGATCGAAGGCAGTTGAAGCTAGTTGTTGGATGGGTCTGTGCCAGTTTATAACAAACCACTGGCACGACTGAAGCATGTTTTGAGTCGCGCTTAAATGTATGAAACGTAGCAAGGACTGGCAATCTGTCAGCATTATTCCTGGTGGTTCCAAGTTGTTCTTGGTGTATTCCTTGGTGGCCAAAGTGGGGATCCTCTTACCAGACATATTACCCATTGCTGGTTCGTAAGTTTTTTAATTATTCCATTTTGTGTTGCGTCATGCGTTTACAGCGTTATAACACGGCACTGTCATCGAACTGGAATTAATTTTTTTTATACCGAGCCCAAGAAAAAATGATGAGTTTTTGACTATTGGGGGGATGTGTTGAGTTCCCCTATATTCCTTCCAAAAAGGAGTTCCTAGCACCCTTGGTTACTAGAAAACACCATAAGTAACTTTGTTAACACCATTTTGCTAAGTAAGATACTCCAAAACTGGTGTTCGGAGGCCGTCCTTGTGTTAACCTGAAAACACTCCCAAAGCGGTAAAAATCTCTGAGTGTTGTTGGCATACCGACGCTTATATTATAGCATGTTTACCGCTCTCGAAGCTGAAAACCTCCCGTTTTAATATTGACACGGTTTACTTTGGTCATGAGGCCGACATTATTGTTGACGTGTTTGTTTTTATACAGCCCAAGTACCTATTTTTAAAGTAGTCGTACAATTAATTGTGTTACGAGTAATAAATCAAGCTAACTGACCGTTTGGACACGTTTGGTCATCACTGAAGAACAAAAGGTATTTCAAAACGCGACTACCTTTTCCTAAGGGTGCCCACACACCAAACGCGTCATTTAGTCTCACTACAGGACATTATAGCGTCACCTGTTTCAGTTTTCTGCAGACGTCTCCAAAACCATGGCATGAGCTGAGTGCCACACACTGGATGAACTTCTTGAAGCTGAATTTCGGAACACCATACAGAAGTATGTGGAGAACGGATACCCCCTTGGCTATATCGACACACTCATCGAAAAATTGTTAAAACCCAAAAAGACTGCCCCATCCCCCCACCCAAAACAATTTGTCAGCTTGCCGTATTTTCAAGGAATCTCTGAAACGTTAAAGAAAAAACTTGCTGTGAACGATATCAGGCTGGTTTCAAGCAACCACCAGTAACTCAAGAAACCAACTATGGCGAAGTAAAACAGTAATAAAGCAGACGACACGTTAAACACCTTGCGGGTTCTGTCAGGCACTTCATGGGGTGCCGATCGCACTGCCATGTTGCGCCTCTACAGAGCCCTTGTCCGCAGCAAACTTGATTATGCGTGCATGGTGTATGGTTCGGCGAGTGACTCGACTCTCCAGGTGTTGGACACTGTGCATCACAGTGGCCTGCGTGTGGCGACTGGGGCATTTCGAACTTCTCCAGTGGTCAGCCTCTATGCTGAGGCCTCGGAGCCACCTTTGGCCATTCGTCGGCAGAAGCTGGCCATTCAGTATGCTGTGCGTTTACGTGCTGTGGAATCCAGTCCTGCTTGGTCCATGGTTTTTGGGCCAGACTTGTGAGTCGGTAGACGCAGGGTGGGTAAGGGTGATTTCCGCGATAGGCTCCGGCAGTCCTGTCAGGAGATAGCCTTTGAAATGCCCACCGTCTTGAGGCTTGGGGGGATGCCAGTGGCCCCTTGGCTTGTCCCAAGTGGCATTTTCATTTTCGCTCTGGCGTCCCTCCCGAAGGGTTCCACTCTACCTGCACGGTACTTACAGGAGTTCCGGCGGCTGTGTTCTCAGTACGCCGGTTATCAGCGGCTGTTTACTGATGGGTCGAAGTCAGACGCTGGCGTGGCTTGTGCTTGTGTTTGTAAGGGAGTGACGGTTGCCCATCGCCTTCCATCAGGCTATTCTGTGTTTTCCGCAGAGCTTTTGGCTCTCGGTTTGGCGGTGGAATGGATCCTTGGCCTTCAGGGCACGCATTTCATTATCTTTAGCGATTCCATGAGTGCCCTGGAGTCCTTGGCGAATTACAATCCTCGGAACCCCTTGACACAACGTGTCCAAGCTTTGCTTTCCCGCTTGCCTGGCCAGCGGAAAACCGTGCTTTTCTGCTGGATCCCGGGCCATGTTGGGATAGGTGGAAATGAGCAAGCGGATTCTGCAGCAAAAGGGGCCCTTTCTGGCCCTCTCGGAAGGGATCTCAGCCTTGTTCCCTCGGACCCTTTTCCAACTCTGCGTCTGACGTTACACGCTTTTTGGCAAGCCTCGTGGGATGGACAGGACGGCAATAAATTACGAGCTATTAAAGGCACTGTTGAGGAATGGCACTCGGCGTGTCGCCGCAGTCGCCGTGAGGAGGTGGTGTTGGCCCGTTTGCGCATTGGTCACACTCGACTTACTCACTGTTTCCTTTTGCGGGGGTTGACCCTCCTGAATGTTATTGGTGTCGGCGGCCACTTACGGTCCGCCACTTCCTTGTTGATTGTTGCCATCTTGATGGTTTTCGTCGTCGTTTCCATCTTCCGCATGACATTGTGCGTCAATTGGGCGATAAGTCTGTCCTCCTGTCCGGTGGTTTTCAATTTTTGCAGGAGGTACAGATGTATGACAAGATTTAGGTTAGGGGTTTGAATAATATCTCTGTAATGTGTGGTGCAGTGGCAACCCGGACCACTGCACTGTGACTGAGGTTGGCGCTAATGACCAAGCTGTCGACGCGCCATTAAGCCTCAATCCCCCCCCCCCCGTTAAACACCCACAACTCAGTCTACAGGATCCTATGTGGGGATGCCACGTGCCCGTCAACTTACGTGGAACAAAACCTTCAGAAATTAAAAGACAGGATAGCTTCACATAAATCTAATTTTAATTTGCATGTTGAGTCGAATTCGTTAGTTCAGCTCTGACTAGCGACAGGAACCTCTCCAGACGAACTGTCTACAGGACACACCCCCGCACTTGACAGAGTCCAAATCTTATTGGATGAAAAAAAATACTAGGGCCAGAATTAACCTAGAATCGTTTGTAATTCTTACACATCAACCACAAGTACACAATTGATGCCAGCAAGTAAATATTTAAAAGAATATTTTCCTGTAATAAATAAATTTAAATTTAACGACTTCGCAAGGAAAATCTCGAAGCATGCACCCCCGTGAAGATTGGACTATAGCCTGACGTCACGTGCTTTGAGTGATTTGCATCAGCCTTGTATTTCGTGCTCGGCTTGTCGAGAGGACGGACGGGTTGCTTTGCTCCACCTATTCGTCTGTCCCTTCTGAGGGGGGACGCTAGAGGGTTTTTTTTTTACATTTAAATTGTTTTTATAATGTTTAAAAAATTTTTAATTTGTGTGAACTTGAATGCACTCCTCCTTTTAGGCCTGAGTGACTCGGTGGTAAACTGCCATGTGTTTTTAGTATTTTATTGGAACCTGATGACGTAGTATGTTTCTCACCGAAACGTTGTTGTTTTAATTATATTCTTAGCAGTACACATCGAACAAGCCATGGAATCACCACGAAATCCCTCCCCAAGTGCTCCAGCAACCCCGTGTGCCCCCCCCCCCCTCATCGGGGTTTGACCAACAAATTCTTGCAGTTCGAAATAAAAGCATGAAATTTGGCACACAAGATGTTCTTAGCATTACAAATCAAACCAACCATGAAATTCGCCCCCAGCCCGCCTTTGTGCCCCCTCCAGGATGCTTGACCAACAAATCATTGCAGATCTAGTGAAATGCTACACAAGTCATTTTTAGCAGTATACATCGAACCAGCCATGGAACACCTATGAAATATCCTAACTTTCCCCCCATGTTTACCCTTCCCCTCCCTGTGACTTGACCAACATATTATTGCAGATATTGTTAAAAGAATGAAATTTGGTACACAAAACATTGTTAGCAGTACAAATGAAACTAGTTATGGAACTCCGGCGAAATCCTCCATGGCCACTCAGTGCTTCCCCTCTATTCCCGCTCCACGAGGTTGATACCCGAAAAATTCTTGTTGATCGTACTGGAAGCATTCATTGTGGTACACCAGCAATTCCTTGTAGTAGAATTGAACCAGCCATGGATCCCTATCCAATACCACCACAGCTTCTCCCCCTCCTGTGCTGTGGTGGTATTGGATAGGGATCCATGGCTGTGTCTGTAAACTTATGGAACGGATGGTCAGTGAGCGGTTGGTCTGGGTGTTGGAATCACAGGGATTCTTATCTGCGTCCCAGTGTGGCTTTCGTCGGTTTCGGTCAACCCTTGAATCAGATGTGAGGGAGGCTTTTCGCCTGCGTCAACATCTGGTTCAAGTTTTCTTTGACTTGGAGAAGGCTTATGATACGACCTGGCGTTATGGGATTCTCCGTAATCTCTATGACTGTGGCTTGAGGGGACGGATGCCACTGTTCCATTCCACTTACCACTCCAGCCGTTCTTTTCGCGTTCGTGTCGGGGCGACTCTTTCCCGCCAGTTTGTCTTGGAGAATGGTGTGCCTCAAGGAGGTGTTCTTAGTGTCATCTTGTTTGCTATTGGGATCAACCCCATTGCTCAGCAAGCTGCTGTTCCCCAGTCTTTGTTTGTCGATGACTTTGGCCTGCGCTTTCGGGCAGCTCGCATGCAGACCTGCAAGCGGCAGCTACAGCTGGCAGTTAACAAAGTCCAGACCTGGGCGATCAGTAATGGTTTCCGGTTTTCTCCGGACAAGACTGTGTGCGTCCACTTTTGCCGCCAACGAACACTGCACCCAGATCCTTGCCTGTACTTGGGACAGGCACAAATTCCTGTTGTCCCACAGGCACGTTTCCTGGATCTGGTGTTCGATTCCAGGTTATCCTGGCTTCCACACTTGCGCCAACTTAAAGACAAGTCTTTGCAGGAACTTAACATCTTGTGGGTTCTGTCGGATACTTCATGGGGTGCCGATCGCGCTGCCATGTTGCGCCTCTACCGAGCCCTTGTCCGCAGCAAACTTGATTAGGCGTGCATGGTGTGTGATTCGGCTAGTGACTCGACTCTCCAGATGTTGGACACTGTGCATCACAGTGGCCTGCGTGTGGAGACTGAGGCATTTCGAACTTCTCCAGTGGTCAGCCTCTATGCTGAGGCCTTGGAGCCACCTTTGGCCATTCGTCGGCGGAAGTTTGCCATTCAGTATGCTGTGCGTTTGCGTGCTGTGCAATCCAGTCCTGCTTAGTCCATGGTTTTGGGGCCAGACTTGCGAGTCAGTAGATGCAGGGTGGGTAAGGGTGATTTCCGCGATAGGCTCCAGCGGTCCTGTCAGGAGATAGCCTTTGAAATGCCCTGTGTCTTGAGGCTTGGGGAGATGCCAGTAGCCCCTTGGCTTGTCCCAAGTGGCATTTTCATTTTCGCTCTGGCGTCCCTCCCGAAGGGTTCCACTCTACCTGCACGGTACTTACAGGAGTTCCGGCGGCTGTGTTCTCAGTACGCCGGTTATCAGCGGCTGTTTACTGATGGGTCGAAGTCGGACGTTGGCGTGGCGTGTGGTTGTGTGTGTAAGGGGGTAACGGTTGCCCATCGCCTTCCATCAGGCTATTCTGTGTTTTCTGCAGAGCTTTTGGCTCTTGGTTTGGCGATGGAATGGATCCTTGACCTTCAGGGCACCCATTTCATTGTCTTTAGCGATTCCATGAGTGCCCTGGAGTCCTTGGCGAATTACAATCCTCGGAACCCCTTGCACAACGTGTCCAAGCTTTGCTTTCCCGCTTGCCTGGCCAGCGGAAAACCGTGCCTTTCTGCTGGACCACGGGCCATGTTGGGATTGGTGGAAATGAGCAAGCTGATTCTGCAGCGAAACGGGCCTTTTCTGGCCCTCTCGAAAGGGATATCAGCCTTGTTCCCTCAGACGCCTTTCCAGCTCTTCGTCTGAGGTTACACGCTTTTGGCAGACCTTGTGGGACAGACAGGACGGTAATAAGTTACTAGCTATTAAGGGCACCGTCGAGGAATGGCACTCGGCGTGTCGCCGCAGTCGCTGTGAGGAGGTTGTGGTGGCCCGTTTGCGCATTGGTCACACCCGACTTACTCACTGTTTCCTTTTGCGGGGGTTGACCCTCCTGAATGTTATTGGTGTCGACGGCCACTTACGGTCCGGCACTTCCTTGTTGATTGTCGCCATCTTGATGGTGTTCGTCATCGTTTCCATCTTCCGCATGACATTGCGCGTCAGTTGGGCGATAAGTCTGTCCTCCTGTCCGGTGTTTTTCAATATTTGCAGGATGTACAGATGTATGACAAGATTTAGATTAGGGGTTTGAATAACATCTCTGTAATGTGTGGTGCAGTGGCAACCCGGACCACTGCACTGTGACTGAGGTTGGCGCTAATGACCACGTTGTCGACGCACCATTAAGCCTCAATCCCCCCCCCCTCCTGTGCACCACCATGAAGCATCAATGCTCAACAAATTCTTGCTGAACGTACTAAAAACACGTATTGTTGCAGTAGAAATCGAACTACATACGAAACCCCATGTGATACATCCACCCTCGGTGCTTCCCAGTGTCCTCTCCATGAGGCTTATGATCAACAAATTGTAGTTCCATTTGTACTGCTAAGGGTGAGTTATGTAGCAATCCATGTTTTAGCACGATTAGAAAGAATTTGTTGATCAATAACCTTGGTGAGTGTTTTGGGGGACAGGAAGGGGCCTTAGGGGGGTATGTCAAGAGTTTCCATCGCTAGCTTGATTTTTAATCTAAGAATTGACTTGTGTACAAAATGTCATGGCTTTTAGCTCGATGTTCATGAATGGCCCAAATTCTGGACCGTAACAGCTGTATTACACCTGGAGATCGAACCAATGAACCGATTACTAATTTTTGTAGCCTAAATTTCAGTATTAAAAGCTGTATTATGGCAATTATTTTAAGGTGAATATAGTGGACATGGTATGCCTATTGCCAAACAATGCCTTTACAGCCTTATTTAAAGTCCGTTGTAAACTTTCAATATAACTGTTTGTTGTCGTCCCATAAATGGTACAAACATATCTGACCTGTGAAGGCACCCAAGACTGATACAGTGTTTTCTTAATTTTGGTTCGAAACGTGCTGTTGACCATATACAGGGCTGGTATAATTATAATAATAACAATTTTAATTTCATCTAAAAGATATTGGAATGGAAGTAAAAGGAATATATAACAAGTCACTTATATTAAACCAAGGTAGGCTATAATTTAAAAAAAAGATATGAATGCATCGTAAAAAAAGTTTATTTGTCGACAATGTAGTGTTTCAACAGGTACATTATATGTACAAAATATGTACTTTGCTAGCCTCAGCCACCTCTATCCGTAACTGATTTCAGGACAGCCCAGCATGCAGCTAGAAAGACTGGTGCCTACAGTTTAATGTTGCACTCTACCAATCAAAGCGCCATTGATGACCATGTGTGCGTGATTCCAGGTGACAGACTATTAATGGGGGTCCGCCCCCTTGACATGGGTTACTCCAAATCAATGTGTAGCCCATATGCAGATTTGCAAGCTTGCATTTAAAATAAAGACTGCATTGATACAGACTCTGTAGACAGGCGTTCAGTGTACGGCTTCCACCTGCATGTCGGGGAGATACCTGATTACTCTCCACTGAATGTTCCGTTTCTTCCTGGTGTCTGAAACCCGGTATGGTGATCAAACAATGGAGCGGAGTATGGGAGGAAAGGGATAGAATTACAGAAATAAAGTTATCCATCACAGTGAACAGGCAAAATTACCCTTCAAAACGAACACCGGACGAACACCGCATTACAAAATCCTGCGCGAAACAAAACCCAGGGCGAAGCCGGGTACGACTGCTACTAAAAATATATTTAGTACACAACAGGGATCAGGTTGCACAGTTATGATCAAGTTTACTAACATGTAAAGCAGAAGAATCGGAGATAAGAAATCTCAGTATTGCTGATAGTATTATACAAAGGAAAGAGGAAAACAACCCAAACAGCGAAAATCATATACTATAAATAACGAAGTACAGTTAGCCATCTTGATGCACTTACGTTTCATCAGAGTGACATGACCCGGATTCGAACTGGCAACCAAATTCATCCCCAGATCACTGGCATAGCATCTCTATCACTGCGGCCATTCCTCCACTGGCATAAAAATGACTTACTAAACCTGTTAGTAAGGTCACAGCAGTGACCAGGGCACCATTCGACAGAGAATGCTTGCGGCCATAGGCAATGGAGAAGGAATACAAATAAATACAAAGGCTCAACGAAGGATTAAATAAGTACACACAAATCGCTGTAAGTTTATAAAAGAAAGAGGAAAACACGCCAAACAGCGAAAATCATACACTAGAAATAAGGAAGGACAGTAATCCACCTTTATGGACTTACGTTTCGTCAAAGTGGCATGATTCGGATTCGAACTGGCAACCAAATTCGTTCCCAGATCACAGACGGAGCACCTCTATCACTACCGCATTCACTCGCATAATGATGACCCACTGAACCCGTTATTTGTATTCCTACTCCATTGCCTATGACAGCAAGCATTCAATCACTAAACAATTATGGGCAATTACGACAGGAAAGATCCACATTTTGAAACTTAAAATGAATTTTAAAGATGAGCATATACATTGTTGTGTGTAGGGAGGGGTTGTTTTACCGCTATTTTTGAGCCCAAAGGAAGAATCCAAATTGATTTAAAAAATAGGCTCAAATTTCTTCTGTTTAATGAAGAGGGCTAGCCGTATCTTGGTTTGCTTATGATGTTAGGCTGTATAGTAGTGTAATAGTCCATTCGGACCACGAATTGCTTCAGGGCGCAGTAAATTTTCTGAACGATTGGTCTAAAACATGGCAACTTCACATAAACACTGGGAAATGTAAAGTCCTCCTACTAAGGAACCGACATTGAAGTGCAGAATACGTGTCCGAAGCTTCAGTTCTTGTAGGCATGTACAAGACTTTTTTAATCATCTAAATTCGAATTTCAAATTTTTTTAACATTATACATTGTTCCGGCCAAAACTAAATGGGTAGGCTACATGATAAAAAAAAATGTTTCGTTTTGAGATAAATCTACACTTGTAAAAGCTTTAAGGCTTATGTAAGACCCATTGTGGAATATGCACGACAGGTTTGTTTGCCTTATCTTATCAAGGGTATTACTACTGCAGAATCTGTTCAACGTACCTTCACTAAATGCCTACCAGGCATGCAAGGTCTGTCTTATCAAAAGTGTTTGGATTGTTTAGGGCTTGATTTGCTTGACCGTAGAAGACTTTTTGCAGACCTTTCTCTTATCTATTCAATCCTGAATGGGTGGACTCATATTGACCCACAGCGATTTTCTCTATTCGGGGAAACACTTATACTCGAAGTCACCCGTTTAAATTGAAGGTTGAGGCAGTTCAGAGAAACGCTAGGCGTTCTTTTTTCTCGACCCGTGTGGTGAAGCCTTGGAATAGTCTACCATTAGGGCTGGTGTGCTCGGCCAGTCTTGACCAATTTAAATTATACCTTAAGAAGAATGACATGCCTGGCTTTATGAAGTGTTTTTTTTTAATATATGCTTGTTTGTATTGTCCTAATTTATCTGTTAGAGCGGAGATCTATTCGCTCTTCTGGTATCCTTATTGCCCCTTTGTGTAATAAAATATTAATTATTATTATTATTATCCCTTGCTTCGGTCACTCAAACTGCATCATGATTGGCTTTGCCCGCTATAATTATGTCGTAGTAATCTACAAATATTCTTATTTTATTATTGTTTTCTACAAATTTCATTATTATCTGAGGTTTCAACGCTGATTTTTGTATGCGTTGCTCTCTTAATAAGTGCTGCATAGGATTCATTATAATTGTTCTGCACTTTCTTTTACCGTCGTTTATCTATTTGTTCACTGTAATGCTGTAATCCCATCCTCGACTGCTTTTGAATTTTGGGTCAAGTTTACATCCCTTAGCTCTAGCGCCCAAATACTGAACCCCCAAACAATGCATAAGTTCGCGTAGTTTTTTCCCATTTTTAAACACTCGATATTCTCTGATACCGTTAGTCGATTGTTGATAGACGTTCTTGAAAAAGCAAACTACTACGGTTGGCTACGGGTAATGCTTACCTGATTCAGGCCCATAGGATCAAAACAACTGCCAAATAATGACTCATCATGAGTTTTAGCAAGAAATTGTGAAATTATGATTGTAACAATAAGCTTCTAAAAATTCGTATCAGTATAGTTATAAGAGTTGTTTTCGAAGAGAAAAATCGGACAATAAACTACGAATTTCTCCTAAATAAAATCTGGATTAATTATTATTTCCACCCCCTAAATTCACAACATTCCTACTTCTGGATAAGAAAATTTCTACTACAACACACTCAACCAATCAACCACCTAAGTTCTCATAAAATAAAACTTTTTAACGGTGAAAACAACACACATCAACAAGTTTAACTTCCTTTCGTTCCCCGGCTATAATCTAACTTGTCGAACAGTGGAACCAGCTGTAGGTGTTTTGAGGTACCAAAGATACAGTTTAGCTAAGCAGTTGACTGATCGACACTCAAAGTCTCATTTAAAATTGTTTCATCATTACTCTTCAACACAAAGTTGAATTACGCAAATCCCGGCTCACTGGGTTGCTCACTTTTCTAATACCTTTTTTTCCTTCAACAAAAATTTATCACTTCCCGATCGCCGTCAGCTGGAGCCTCCAGCATAGAATGACTGGGATAGCAAGGGTGAAATTAGCTTCGTTACTTTTATTTTCGGTTGGGGGTGGATTTCGGATTGAGTTCAATGACTGGCCTTTGGTAGGCAGGGCGTAACTTCATAAATTGTTTTGTGTTACCATAACACGTCCCGTAGTGGTGCTCAGCATTTCATTGATCAAGGCTTAATTTCTCACTCAACTATACATAGGTGGAATAGCTTTGCCATGTACCGACATCAAAACAAACTTGAACTAATAACATTCGAGTGCACAGATCATCGGGATTGGCTTATCTAATGTTTTCTGTCTTGGTCGGAGCCAGCATCAATAAAACTGTTGTCGGCAAAAGAGTGTAACAAGAACTTCACACATTTTTTACGTTACCATAACACGTCACGCAGGTAAGCTCATAGGAGTACATTGATCGATGCGTACACGCTCTCTTCAACTAGATGGACTTGTTTCGCCAGCTACCGGCATCAAAACAAACTTGAACTGTCATCATTCGGACTGAGTGAATCATTAGGTTTTAGTCTTCTGTACGCCGTAACCGGCGAGAAGACTATTGCAACGACTTTGTCCGTCCGTCCGTCCGTCGCTTTTTTCAACTTCGCAACAGTACCAGATATTGACGACCATTGTTTACAAGTCCATTGTTTACAACGTCCATTGTTTAATAGACTGCTTCGACGCGTCCATTGTTTACAACGTCAAGTTTAATAGACTGCTTCAAGTTTAACAGCAGTTGTAGTGCATGATAGAGGTGTGCGCCTCAACATTGGAGGTGGAGGAACCGTACAGAAGACCGGTGCGACTAGGTAGTCGCTGTAGCCGCTTGTTAATTTACAATTACGTTGTGATCTAACATGTCCCACTGCAGTCGACTGGTGCCAGCAATATGAATGGTTTGCGGCAGGAAACGCATAACAATTCCGTAATTTGTTTTGTGTTTGCTTGACACGTCACGAATTAGTTGACTCGAGAGCACATTGATCGACGCTTACATTCTCTTTTCAGTAATCTGGACTCGCATAGTCACCTACCGGAATTAAAACAAACTATTCTCATCCAGGCTGAGTGGATAATTAGGTTTGAATTTCGAATTACCTTTTGTCTGTCTGTCAACGATAACGTAACATGTCTCACTGCAATCGGCTGGGGCCATGTAATGAATGGTTTGGAGCTGTAAAAGCACAACAACAACTTCATAAGTGTTAGCTTAACACGTCATGAAATTTGATTCGGGAGCACATTGATCAACCTTTACATTCTCTTGCAGCAGTCTGGACTCACATATTTCACCTACTGGAATTAAAACACACTATTCTCACCCGGGCGTAGTGGATCATTAGGTTTGATTTTCGAATTACGTTTTTCTGTCAACGATGACCTAACATGTCCCACTGCAATCTGCTGGGCCAGCAAATGGTTTGCGGTAGGAAACGCATAACAACAACTCCTAGTTTGTTTTGTGTTAGCTTAACACGTCACGCAATTGAACTCCAGAGTACATTATCGACGTTTGCTTTCTGTTTTCAACTAGCTGGTCATGCTCCGTGCTTTTCTGCTGGATCCCGGGCCATGTTGGGATAGGTGGAAATGAGCAAGCGGATTCTGCAGCAAAAGGGGCCCTTTCTGGCCCTCTCGGAAGGGATCTCAGCCTTGTTCCCTCGGACGCTTTTCCAACTCTACGTCTGAGGTTACACGCTTTTTGGCAAGCCTCGTGGGATGGACAGGACGGCAATAAATTACGAGCTATTAAGGGCACTGTTGAGGAATGGCACTCGGCGTGTCGCCGCAGTCGCCGTGAGGAGGTGGTGTTGGCCCGTTTGCGCATTGGTCACACTCGACTTACTCACTGTTTCCGGTTGACCCTCCTGAATGTTATTGGTGTCGGCGGCCACTTACGGTCCGCCACTTACTTGTTGATTGTCGCCATCTCGATGGTGTTCGTCGTCGTTTCCATCTTCCGCATGACATTGCGCGTCAGTTGGGCGATAAGTCTGTCCTCCTGTCCGGTGTTTTTCAATTTTTGCAGGAGGTACAGGTGTATGACAAGATTTAGATTAGGGGTTTGAATAACATCTCTGTAATATGTGGTGCAGTGGCAACCCGGACCACTGCACTGTGACTGAGTTTGGCGCTAATGACCAAGTTGTCGACGCGCCATTAAGCCTCAATCCCCTCCCCCCTCATGCTCCGGCATCTATCGGCATGAAGACAAACTTAAGCTATATACATCTCGCCTCGCTGTGTCTTTAGGTTTGACTTTCCAAGTATGCACCTTTTGTTGGAAAAGGCAGACGCATTTTGAAAAACATTTGTCACTCAATGATGACCAAATGTGTCCAAATCTCGACACGTCGGTCAGTCACCTTGATTTAGTAATACAATTCATGGTAGGAAATGATTAGAAAAAAAAAACAGGTATGTACTTTCGAATAATACTACAGCTAGTGTAGCTGGCGTAACTATTCATTTTATTTGTGTGCTCTTGTACATTGTTACTGAATGGCCACGACCTTCGCGCATTATTCTTTACATGGCTCAAGACTGAGGGCTTTATCCGGCTGAATATTCCGCTGCAATTACAGTAATTGAACAGCAGATTCCTTTGCAATGTCGTTGCCCATGCAACACTGGCTGTTCCAAGAAGGGCTATTGTAGAAAACCACTTCAAAATTTTCAAGAGAAGGTGTTTGAAGGGGTTATTAGTCATTAGGTTTTCGTTCCATGAACGGTGATGGGGTATTCGGACTCGAGCAAAAATGCTTAAACAATGTTTGCTTACTCGACTCTTCAAGAGTTTTTCTGTTTCACTACTTTGTTGGCCAATTATCCAGCAACAATGCTCTGAACACGAAATTTTTTTAATTAGAAGTTGCCTGCAGGCACTATTCGTCGTTATGTTACTGCTTGAACGATGATGGCGCACTTCGGAATCAAGCCGGAATCAAGCTAGAATGCACTGCACAAGTAAAATGAATAGTTATGTCAGCTCGTAGTAGGCCAGCTGTAGTATTATTATTAGTAGTAAAATACTTTAGTAGAACGACAGTTACAACGATATTTCTTAATGCATCGTTTATATTTCAATAGTTTGAAAAGTGTAGTTCATTCTACTAAGAATCGTTCGCATTTTACTGCAATAATGCAAAACCATTGTTAGACTCTTATTTCTTCCAGGCCTATAAATAGGAAAGGGTGTACTCCATTGTGTAAACAACTTTGAGTAAATACTAGCAGTCTTATAATCCGTGCCAATAATATAAGGAATTCCTCATGACGAAACAATTTTTCCAAACGCTTCTGAACTCACATTATTAGCTCTTTTCGTTGCGAAGTGGCAGACATAAAACCGCCGTCATGTTGGAATTTGAGGTGATTTTTAGCTTCTAGCTGCGAGAATGCAAAAGCGAGTGGTTGCGTAAACGTGCCCTAAGAGGCTGAAGCGAGCGAAAATTACCATTCATTTCACCAACCAGGTCGCACAGACACGTTTCAAAGTGAATGTTTTTAATCTGAACCACTAGGTGGCTCCATGGGTCCAGGATCAGTAGGCAGCTCGAAACAGCTGCAGTTAATCTATGTAGAGATGTAGTCATGACAACGGTTATGAATTCAACCATCCAACTTCCTTTTCGTTTTAGTGAAGCTCCATACGAAACACACTGAAGAAACTTTTCAGCCTGTACCAGTGTCAATCTGTCACGACGATATTTTTTTATCCGTACTCAATTGATTTCCACATATTCCACAAGCATTCTACGCTGTATTTATGTATTGAACTTTTTACATCAATCAAGTTGGGCAAAGGTTTCAGGGATTTAGATTTCCAAATAACAAAAATTAAAATATATTCCAAATACAACAACGGATATATTACCATTATTCAGGGATAGACAATTACTTAGAGCGACACCGAAGAGCAATACCTAAAAGACTATTATTAATCCAACCCATACCTACATCACACGTGTAAGCTGCACGGATTTTATTTACCATTTGTTCCGTCAATACGGAAAAATGGTAACTATAAAAATATTAAGGCCAATTATCCGTTTTGTTGAGCTTTTATTAAAATTGAGCATAATACAGATTTGGCAATTTGGGAAGAAAAAAAAAACAATGGGAGCATTCCTAGTAATTGAAATTAATTTTAAGAGTAAATAAATTGCTAGTTCCGAGATAACTTTATACTTTAAGTATGTTAGGAGTTATTTGGTACTTAGTATTTTTTTAGGTAAAAAAAAAAGCACTTCCTAGTTAGATATTAACCCGGACAGAAATTGAATCGCACAAAAATAAAATAGGGGAACAAAACCAATCAAGTTTGTCTCTGTATAAAGTGGTGATAGCGGAGCCAAAATGGCAGCCACCAAGTTTGTGGTCTAACCGTGATCACGCTAGCTTAACTGACAATCACCGAGATGGAAGTTAAGTTTGAGTGATCAGGGTTGGAACAAAAATTTGGTGGCAGCCATTTTGGTCTGCTATATCTACTTAATATGGCGCAAACTTGTTGGGTCCCTTTACCCTTATGGGGTTTTTGCGAGTTTTGCTTTAGTTGAAGTATTGGTTGTGAGCTCATTGCGAAAATGTAATTGTAAATTGTTTCTTGCACAGCCTAAAGAAAATTTTAACTTTACCATAATTAATGGTCGCTGTTTAATTATTATATTCACCCTTATGGGTGTTGTTTCTGATATTACTTCTTTTGTAGTTTTTTTTTTTTTTTTTTGGTTGCAACTTATTTTTGCCAGTGCCTAGTTAGCGGTATAATGTTTTTTTTTTTAATTGACCGTGCTTTTTTTTTGAGAGTTTTTTTTAGTGAATATTTGATACTGAACTTGTAACCAGTTGTTTGTTGTTTCTCTTTTAAACCATGCGCAATGGCTGTTTGCCGTGACGTCACGATGAGTTAGCCAATGACGAACGAGAACAACGGCTGTTTGGCCGTTTGATTGGACAAGCCCAGTCGCGTGATATGCACGTCACAGCAAACAGCCATGGCGCGTGGTATAGTGTTCATTACAACGAAAACTGGGGAACACAACAGCAATGACGTTGTTCGTCCGTCTGTCGCCTTTTACAACGCCGGCCAACTGAATTTCACAAAACACGACAAATTAAAACACGTTGCTTCCTTGTAGCTAATACTGCACAGAACAAACCCGATGCACTAACGTAACCATCTTAACCTCTGGATTGTACTCTTAGATATCCATGCATTTCAGGGAGTCATTGCGGCTCAATGAACAAGGTGTCAGTCGTTAAATGTAAGATTCATGAACCTAAGTTCCATAGGATCTGCGCAAATGGGCAACAGCAAATTTACAAATATGATTTTTCCTAAAATAATAAGTAAACCAACTTAATTTATGCCAACCAGAGTATATTTTCACTATGAATAGTAGGACAGATGATTCAATGAACATATAAATAAACACAACTTAAGCTTTGTCAACAACGTATGTAGACCTTCATAATGAAGCATACGACAGAGGGTTCCCTGATGAAGAGCGCGAAGCTTGCAGAAATCACCGTTCGTTTCACCAACAACATCGCACAGACGCGTTTCAAAGTGAATGTTTTTAATCTAAACCACTAGATGGCTCCATGGGTCTAGGAGTAGTAGGCAGCTCACAACAGCTGTAGATAATCAATGTAGAGATGTAGTCATGGTTATGGCTATGAATTTTACCATTCAACTTCACCTTCGTTTTAGTGATGCTCCATACGAAGCAGACTTAAGAAGCTTTAAAACTTGTGCTAGTGCCTGTCTGCCTCAACGATATTGTTTTCAGATTCTTTTCAAATTTCCCACAAGCATTCTACGCTCTATTTGTGGATTGAACTTCTTACACTAGGAAACAGGCTTTGGTCCTATTGTAGGCGGAGCAAACAGACCTTTAATTCAAACTTACACAATAGTTGTTAATGGCCCTTAAAAATCTGGGTGCATTACTCGCTTGGCTAAATTGAGCTCTTTTACCTTCTGGTGTGACGTATTGCTAGCTGCTCTTTGCTGGCTTATTTCAAATTTTAGCTTTTTTTTAAGTATAGGCATAACCTACGTATCATATTTATTTTAACAGGCTTTCGTTTGCTCCAGCATTTAGTTTCTGTTTAAGTTATTTGCCGCCCCTTTTCCCAGTCGACAGTAAAGATAGGGTCATTGCCGCCGACTAAAACTAAAACAGCAATAGCTGCTGCTGTTTGAGCAACCGCCACGAATAATTCTTACACTTATTCTTACAGCAACCGATGCACAAAGTGTAGTCCTAGATTAAAAAATGTATAATAAGGCATTTAAATGCAATCCAAACAATCATTATTACGATAGTTTTTAACGATAATCAGAAGATTGAAAACTTTCACAATGCTGCCGCTGGTGTAAAACATGACACTGCCACCAACCAACAACACACCTTTATCACGCGCTACAGCAGCGATATCTGTTATAATGTAAAAGTAATAACCTTAACAAAACTTTAGGTTAAAAATGTGTTAGCTTTTACGACTAATTGTTAGCGTTTCGGCCTAATTTTTACCTGCCGATTTAAATTCGAGACTTTACATTACCGTGGCAATGAGGAATCTGTAAACTATTAGACACAAGTAGGGGAAAGTACTATATTAGTAGACATTCACTCACAGACGGATGGATGCTGAACGGACGGACATTTAGGCCAAGGTCAAGGTCATGGTCAAGGTCATGATCAAGGTCATGGTCCCTCGAAAACCAGAAGTGCCTTCACCCCCTCATGATAGGGAAATGGTGTCACCCCATGAAACGGCAGGCGCCAAGATGAAGGTCATGGTCAATGTCAAGCGGGCAGTAAAGGACGTGGGGGCTCTTTGTGTGGGCCCCCCCCCCCCCCCGAAACCGGAAGTAGCGTCTCCCACCCACGCCACTCCCCATGAAACCGGAAATGACGTCATCACCCACCCTCCATGAAACCGGAAGTTACATCATTTTCCATGTTGGACGCCCCCAACCCAAACCATGTGTATTCTACCCTTTCAGACCACGTAAATTCTACCAAATTCCTTGTAAAATCTACATCAAAGTTTTTTAAAAACTAAACTGGAGTATCCATTTTAGCTATCATTAGAACTTACGCCTCATCTAGGACTAAAGATCGCAGGGCAAAACATCGCCTGACTAAATATCACGGACGAAACATCGCAAGGACAAAACATCGCTAGGCCAAAGTGCAGCTAGGACAAAACATCGTAAATTGTTAGTCGAGGTAATACGTCTTTAACAATTAGACACGGCGTTGGGCTAACAATTGACACGACCACAGCTTTCTCGTTGTTGTTTGGCTGTGGTCTCTTGGCTCTTTGGCTCTTGGATTATTTTTTTGCTAAACCTTGTCTAGACAACCGTGCTACTATATGCAAAATGTAGTACGGATAGTTCTTGTAATTTTCCGTTCCGTTTGTTTGCCTCCTCCACCCCCACTGCGCCTCTGAAACAAACGTAACCTAACATAACACAGCCGAAGTACGTGCCTGTTAACGTAAAAAGCTCGGTAAAAAGAAAAAAAAAGTTGATGGTAACATAACGAAAAGGTCTAAATTGCATTAAACTACCTCTTGTAATAGGCCGATTCATTCCGGCCACAATATATTTTCTCCATCCTTTAAAATTATATAGGCCTATGCGATGTTTTGTCCTAATGATGTTTCGTCCTAGCGATGTTTTGTCCTTGCAATGTATTGTACGCGATATTTAGCCCGGCTATGTTTAGTCCGGTTACCCTCATTTTGTGGGCGAATTGAATGCGTGTTGTTGTTTTTTAATGTTTTAGACTGGACGTGTGTCTTACAGAGCTCGTTAGGCAATCCCATCCCCAATTTAACCTTCGCTTTCATCCCCCTTCACACTAATGCGACCACAAGACTTTTCTTCCAGCTACTTACTGAATCATCTTTCACGTATTTGGCTGCTTCTGTGAGCTGTAGGTCTGGTAAATATCTTTGTGCCAAACCTTCCGTTTTACTGTATGCAATATCGTTACCTTTACAGGCCTCGTCCAGAGTGTTGATGCCATTATCGCATCACGCAAGCAGTTTTTAGTTTAGTCCCCGGTCCACAGTATTTCAAATGATAGCTCATTAATGGTGGCATTTAACAAACCCTCTCCTTCTTTTCTACACACAAAATAACGTTTATTCCCACATTTTTTTGCATTGTGCTGGGAGCGTTCTGTTGTTTGTTAATGTTTTGAACGCTACGTCCATCTTTCACAAATTTAGCTGCTTCTGCGAGCTGTTTGTCGGCCAAATGTCTTTGTGTCAAATTTTCCGTTCTACTGTGTGCAATATGGTGTGAGAGACCCCACCAAACTGGCAACGGCATCATTTTTATGATGGTGGCCCTATGAAAACCGAAAGTGACATCATTTTTCAAGATGGAGACTCCTACGAAAACCGGAACTGACGTCATTTTTCAAGATGGCGGGCCCATAAAAACCGGAAGTAACATCATTTTTCAAGATGGCAGCCCTATGAAAACCGGAAATGAAAATATTTCCATCAATGACCCCAACTTCAAGGTCACCAAGGTCAGTGACCACAACGTCAAGCCCACCAAGGTAAACGTTACAACTCATTACCACCAAGCCAATTTCAGCTTGTCGGAATGACCCTTCTTCACACGAGAATTCCACCAAATTTCGCATAAATTCTACATGATGAGGGTGGCTTAAAAACGTAGTTAAAGTAATGTCATCCCCATTCGTAACTGGAAATGATGTCATTAACCCACGACCCTATTAGACAACTCTGCCCCGAATCACCGGAAGTGACATCATCCCCACTATTTGTATTTGCGACCTCGTTACGCTCGTGGGAATTCACGCCATAGAAGGTTAGTTCATCACAATTTTGCGTAAATTTTATGTATGCATCATCATTACCTCAACCTGGTCTGGTCGGATTCGCCACCATCGTACCGAACCACAACTCACTCGTTAAACATAGTATGAAATTTACAATAAAACGAATGAAGATAGTGACGGGAACATCAAAACAACTATAAAAACGTTTAGATACTTTCCACATTTATGTTTAAACGTTCTCATCTCGTTCGTCATTCTCGTTTGAATGTTTTCTACACGTTCCTACAATAAACGATTCTAGATAGTGGTGGAAACATCTAAAGATCTTTAAAACCTTCGTAAGACGTTCATCATTTGTATTTGAAGGTTTCCATTAGGTTCTGTGTTTGTGTTCCGATGGGTTCCACGAGATATGTCTACTTTCTCGTTAATACACGAGGGCGCAGGTTCCTAGTATAGGAAAACAGCCGTAGATCGTGATATGAACATCAATATGGTTTTCTAACATCATAAAATACGATAAGATATGGTCCGAGTTTATGCTTGGTTGTTCTCGCCACGTTTCTCATTCAAGTTTGTTTGTTTCCTACAGATTCTTTTACGATGATGCGAAATGATCACGAAACAAATGTAGATCGTGATGGGAATGTCAATACGTCGCTAAAATGCAACTTAGTATTTTAGAGCACACGTAGACGATGGTCGAATTGAAATTATAGACCACGAGAGCCCCTCCTTTTGAATGTAAGAAAAAAAAGAGGAACTCGGGTTACTAACGTAGGATAAATATGGAGAATAAGTGTAAACGTGGTTATCTCAGAAAGAAACTGATAAAAATATTTGCATCCACGAAAAAAGATAACCAATTCGACAGAGAAATTCTTCAATAACTGTTTAAACCCATCATTGAACCAGTGAAAAGTATCACTAGATCCATCATGAATGGTGAGAAAGACAAAGATGATGGGGAACCCGAGAATAAAAAAAGGAAATACGAGGAGGAAACTGATGATGACACGAGTGATGCGAACGAAGAAAGTGTCATGCAGCCCTCGAATGATGGCGAGTGATGAATGATGAAATCCACTCCCAACGATTCTGAATAGTCCAACATAAGTCCTCCCACCCACTCAGAACCCTCTCCATCATTTTACACACCTTCTAAGACAAACTAACGGGTTTCAGCTCATCGGACACACTTCAGTCGTTCGAGGCATTTTTTAGGGACAAAAGTTCGGTGAGATGCCAAAGTATTATTTGCACAAATTTTTCCAAACAGCAAAAGAAAACGGTTATGTGTTTGGATTATGGTCCTCATAATCTGGGATAAAACAGTGAAAATAATCGATAACGACGTAGTGTTGGGTGGAAAGCAGTACTGTGGACGGAATTAGTTGTGGAGTTTCCTAACCCCAAAAGACTTGCAATATCAAACGTACCAGCCAGAAGTCTTCGCCTCATATGCGTCAATTGTGACAGTAGTGTCATACACTGCAACAACAATTCCTCCTCGGGAAAGCCGAAATCAAACCGAGGATACAAGTACGCAAACATTATCAAGCTGATTTGGGAGGATATGAAGAAGGAGAAAAGCGGTTCGAGTCTCTGGGAAGAACTCGATGTAACAGGTAAAATGGATCCCAAAGAAGAATACGACGAATCGGGGACGGACACGTCGACACGAAGACACGTCAAACCGAATGAGATGGTGGACAGGCTAAGACTCTTGTGTGTGTCTTCGTTGGGAGGCGAAGATGATTAGGAAGAGAAAATTATGGAAATTCTAGCAGAGTTGGAGGAGAGAGATAGTATAAGCAATGATGAAAAGAGTAATGTATGTCAAAACCTAACCCAGTTGGGAAATTTTGTGTGGTTGATTAGTTTTAACACGACATTGTTTTGTTGGACATCAGTAAAATTATTTTAAAAATTTTTTTAGATGACTGATATTTGCCGTGTAGGTTCCAAGAAACCTACGATGGTACAAAAGTGTAAAGTTAAGGATCTCGTGCATCCATCTATGATAAAGTTTAAATTTGAAAAGGGATATGAATAGACGTGAAGCATCAAACTCTTTACGATTAAAAAAAGTACTGAAAACCATCCCACCTACTTACATACTGAAGGAAGACGATGGGACCCCGGTTCGTAGAGCTTTCTACGAATATGAATTACAAGACTCAGATATCCGATTTATTCGTGGTCTTAAAAGTTTTAATGAAAGGAGAAGATAAAAGATTTCTCGTAAAGTGCAAAGGATGAGGTAACTAGTTTGATTTTTTTAATTATTTTTTTTTTAAATCTTGTATTAACAGAGCTTTTTATCCTCCAACAGAGACTGGATGGTGATTAGAATACCCTTTAACATATACAGCAAGTTAGGGGCGTTGTTTTGGTCTTAGATTCGATCTTTGTTTCGGGTTTCAGATCTTCGGAAACGAACCGATTCCACCGGTAAAATACTGTGGAATGGACGTCCATCATGTGTTTATAGAATTTACACCACACACTGTAAGTAAGCTGAAAGAGCATGATGAGGTTGTCATCAGTAGTGTGAACTTGGGTATCGTTTCCGTGAAACCTAACACAAAGTTTTTTCTCCTACTCAAAGTCACGAGGTTCCTCTTCTACATTTTTTGTACTCACCCACCGTAACTCAACCCATTCATTAATCTTCTTGTGGTTGTGATATAGGTCTGCTAATCATTATAACTCAGTTTCATCGTATTAACCCCCGCGTTTGAAAACCATGGCATCATCGTTAATCTGTTTCGAAGAAATGACCATCTCACCGTAATGACTCAGCATGTAGTATCCTTCGTGTGTGCTCTTGATTACTGTTTTTTGATGGGTTTTAATGCTTGATTGGTATTTTACCCTTCTTTTTTAAAGGAAACATATCACGCGAATTCATATGCAGAATTGGTAAACTCACAAGTAACAAAGGGAAAGTCCTGAATGTCGAATGTAGAAAATTATGTACACGGAAATTGGTAGAATTTACATAGAATTTGATTGAATTTACACGGTCTGAAGTGGTAGACTATACATCGTTGGGGGGGGGGGGTGACTCATGACCTGTGACCTTGACTCGCGTCCTAGATGTGTCTGTTCACATGTGCAAGTCCTGGATGTCGAATGTCGAATTTACACGGAATTTGGTAGAATTTACATGGAGTTTGGAAAAATTTACATGATCTGAAAGGGTAGAATGACATGGGGTACCATCTTGGAAACTGACTTCACTTCCGGTTTTATGAGGGGACATCTTGGAAAATGACGTAAGTTCCAGTTTTGTGGGAGGGGTGGTGATGCCACTTCCGGTTTCGATCTGAAACCTTGACCTTGACCTTGACAATGACCTTGACTTTGACTCATGATCTCGACCTTGACCGAGATGTCCATCTGCCCGTGAGTGAGCGTGTCTACTAATACAGTTTTTCCCCCACTGACACAGGCATGTTGTTGTTTCATGCAGTAATATATACCTGTTGTCTGCTCTTACTTTAGTTTTATATATACCACTTCACCTTCATACAATGATTTTAGGTTTTATATTCGCAATTCCCACCGATAGTGTAAACCATACTTTCATTGCCATGCTGAAGAGAATTTCTCCCAGCATTCTTTTATCAAATGAAACTAAAGTCTGTTGTTGATGGAATCCCTTTGTTTTTTACTTGTTGCGTTTCTTCCTGTAAGGTTCGAAAGCAATGATCAAATGTTATTATTCCGTTGAGTTTCATTGAAAAATGTTATTAGGTGTAAGGGAGCAACCACAATTTAATCTACCTAGTTTTTTAAAGTTTACTTGACTACCACCAGCGTGGTGTACGCTTCGTCAAAATTCCTTATAACTATTGAGGTTTCTAAATTTTCAGTGGTGAGTGTTATATCGATAAATTCGAAAATTGTCATTTTTTCCGTAATAATTGTTCGATTTCCGACAAATTCGAGCTCAACAATAATTTTGGAGGTTTCCAACATTGTAGCAAATTTCATTCAAATCCGACCTTTCGTTTGGGCTACACCCAGCCTACAAAAGTGCAACCAACCAACCAACCAACATTTTTCGGTTTGGTGACATTTCGACCAACGCTTCCTCGTTTCCCTGTGGCCAAGCCACACTTATCAAAACTGTTCCCATCTACACTCCCTTCAGTTGTAACTCCACAAAATCAAGGACAGTTATTTCAAGATGAAGTTGAAAGTAAAGTCAACGAAAGGAAACAAGAAACTCAGACGGTCTCATCCCGCCCCTTGACCGTTTTGTCTTGCTCTACCTGCAAGACGAAAGGTCCAATGGTGCCTCAGGGGCGGGATGAGACCGTTTGAGTTTCTTGCAGCCGTTCCGCGTTTCAGCCCACAACTCCTGCACCTGTTCAACCCTTGGCGAAAGTTGAAATCGCCTATCTCATTGCCCGAGCACGGCGGACTTCACTCCTCTCCCACTTTAGCCTCTCCCACCGGGAAAGCCTTACACTGACGAATAGCTCAATGCATCTAGTATTTACGTGCCACCACGACGGGATTCTCCTTCTTTAGCTTCTCTGAGATTGCATCGAAGCTCGCTAACCATGTCTGAAAGTCGCTCATGGCGAAAGTGGGGTGTTAAAGAACGACAAAAGTGTAACCTTCACTTTTGTCGTTCTTTAACACCCCACTTTCGCTCTCATCCTCCATGACGAGCTGAAAGCCCTTTTTCCCCGCTCACAAAAGCGACTGCTCTCACCATATTATCACCGACGACTTTGATTCTGAAAGCGTCATTGATTCCGCAGCCGCCAGCAACTCACATCATTCCAAGCCGATAGACAATTTTCGCCAACCCGGTGATCGAAGATGAAAGCGTAGCCCGTATCGCTGTAGACTTCCAAGAGAATCCAGTTCCATGTCAGAATTCCACGATGTTTTCAACACGAATTAATCTATTTATGGCTCTGATGTCAAAGAAAACTCTCGACATGCTTACTTTAGCGACAATGTCCGTGAATCCAAGGACCCTGTTGATGTTTGACACGCATCCAGCGTTAGACATGGCGCCAGAAGTAGAGAGGGACAATTTTGCTAAGTAAATAACGTCGGAAATTCCTAGGACCTTTTACATGCTTCAATCGACATGAGCATGAGACATCACAGGGCCCTTCTCTTCTCGAAAGTGCCAGGGGTGGCTGAGGCCGGACACGAACCGAGGGCTTCTGGAATATGAGGCGGTCATGGTAACCATCAGGCCACCTTGTCCCACACACAAAAAACGAGGACCCATCAGGAATCCCCTTATCTGAATTATTAAAGACAGTGGAAGACATTGTTCTGGATTGCTTTTTATACATGGCTTCACAGGAAAATGCTGAACCACTCAAGAACAAAGGCTTATCCACTGGTTTTGGCTTGGCCTGTATAACAGGAACCCCAAACAACGAGCCGTTTTAGGCCAATCTACGACTCTTTTGACCACATTGTTACTCAATAAATACGGATGCTAAACTATTTACGTTGCCTTTTGGAATTAAATGTCAGACTGCCTTAGCGGGGAATCGAACCCACAACCTTTGAAACCAAAGGCCGACGTCCTACCGCTCCGCCACACTTGTGAACCCTTGGAACTTGATACAGTCCCTCCTCCTCCTCGGTCTGGTCACGATAACTGGTCTTCCAGCCTTTTGAGATGGCTCTGCTAACCCGAAACAGTTAGACACCTATGTACCATCTGAATTTTTAACAGCAGAAGCTAAGATGGAGTTCGGTACAGCTCAATAGTCCAGTTGCCAAATGCTTATTTTTGGCCTAACCTAAAAAAAAACTGTCTGCAAAAATTTCTTTTTTGTGCAGAGATGTCCTACAATATGTTCCTATTCCAAAACATAATGATGCCACCTTGGCACCCTTGGGAAATGCAAGATGGCGTCCAAAATGGCAACAACAAACCGGTTTTTTGCTTCTAGCATCTAAACCGTTCATCCGATTAAAAATTAACCGGTTACCAATAATTATGTTTAGAATAAAATTTCCTTCAAAGAAGGTTCTATTCATATTTTTGGTAAAATTAATCCTTCTTGCCGAAATTCGTTATTTAAGTTATTTTAGACCGTTAACGCATGTTACATATATAATTCTTGACTTTAAACAGTTGCAGTGCACGTTTTAATTCGGATAAATGACCGTGATTAGACTTAGATGAAAGATAAGAATGTATATTTTCCAACAAGAGTAATTAAAGCGATTTATATTGATTAGTAGCTAAGCTACAGCAGCTTACCTACGCTGTAGCATTGTGCTTTTCGTCCTATTTTACAAGTTCCATTTTTAAACTGCTGCACCACCCATTCTAATTAATATAAAGAAACAGCCAGTATCGTGCACAAAATTTTCAACACTAC
>JAHWFP010150395.1:20622-31555 GCA_023313725.1 Lithobius niger | reverse complement strand
TGATTAGGCTTAGACGATTTCCAACAAGGGTAATTAAAATGATTTATATAAATTAGGAGCTAAGCTCCGATAGTTTTTCTACAGTGTAACGCTGTGCATTTTGCGCTAGTTTACCACAAGTTCTATCTTTAAACTGCTGCAGCTTAGTTTCTAATTTATATAAATTGTTTTAATTGCCCTTATTGGAAAATATATATCTTCATCTTTCGTCTAAGCTCAATCACGTCCATTAATTCGAATTAGAACGAGTGATTCAGCAGTCTAAAGATGGAGCGTGTGGTAAAATAGAGGGAAAAGCACAGTGCTACAACGTAGGTAAACTGTCGTAGCTTAGCTACTAGCTAATAAAAATCGCTTTAATTACCCTTGTTGGGAAATATATATCTTCATCTTTCATCTAAGCTTAATCACGTCTATTTAAGGGACTTAGAACGGGTACTGCAGCCGTTTAAAGATGGAACTTGTGGTAAATTAGAGCGAAAAGCATATTGCTACTACGTGTGTAAACTGCTGTAGCTTAACTCCTAATTGCTTTAATTACCCTCGTTGGAAAATATACATCTTTATCTTTCATCTAAACCTTATCACGTCCATATATCCGAACTAGAACGGGTGCTGCAGCTGTTTAAAGTCAGGAATTGTATATGTAACATGCATTAACTGCCTAAAATAACTTAAATAACCAATTTCGGCAAGAAAGATTAATTTTACCAAAAATATGAATAGAACCTTGTTTGAAGGAAATTTTATTATAAACATAATTGGTAACCGGTTAATTTCGAATAGGATAAACGGTTTAGACGCTAGAAGCAAAAAAAAAAAAAAAACGTTTTTCGTCGCCATGTTTGGACGCCATCTTGAATTCCCCAAGGGTGCCAAGGTGGCATCATTATCAAACATTTTGTGCTGTCTATTATTTTGGTTTTTTGTGCCGGCTGCCGGTCTACAACAGATACTGAAGAAAATCAAAGTCCCATCTTCAGTCCTAAAAGACAACGAAATCGTAAACCTCAGCCTTAGGGTTGCCTCCCAAGCCGATGCCCTAACCATGGTGACTGACGCCTTCTGCGAAAAGCTGTACTGAATGCAACCGTCTAGAATCGAAACGTTTAGTCTTCCTGAACAATGAGGTGTTTAACAGCATGAACCGGCTAACCAGAGTACTGTTTAACTTTACACTCCTTTGTGACACTCGGCTACAAATGAACGGCTTTGAAAGATTCCACCAAGTTTGCATTACGGACTCAACCAATCTACGAAGGTTGCTCTCTCTTCAGGAGTCTGGTTCCTAAACTTTCCCCACACTTAGACGTCTCTCGCAAACCTAAGGAGAACATTCCGAAACAGAAACCGTTCAACAAACAACAAAAGCCCTCTCAAAGGCAAGGGAATAATGACAACTGGAACAAACCACGGAATTTCCATCTTCTCAGTAATGGACTTACAACCGAAATAATGACCATTCTTTTCATGGCAGAAACTCTTATCATGGACGAGGCAAGAATAACAGGGTAAGTGCCACTTCTGTCTCACGCTACCATAACTCCTCATACTGCCCAAAAGACAAGCCCCATAACAATCAATGACAAACACCACGGGTTACCATGGGATGTCCCCTTCGTCATTCCCTTCCTGTCTGGCAAACGATCACTTCAAACGCCCAAATACTTTCGATTATCGAGCAGTGTTTTCCACTGACGTTCAACTCGACCCCAAAACTTGTAGTTCCACATCCTTGGGAATTTTCTCAATGAGTCTCCGACCGCCTCTCCCAAAAAGTTCATAACTACTTTCAAAAGAAGCCATCACTTAAGGCAAAGAACTTCTTCGTCCAGGCTTCTTCAATTTCACTTTTCTCCGACTAAAGAAAATAGGCGGAGATCGCCTTATTTTCAACTTAAAGCCATTGACCAAGAAAATGAAGAATTTCCACTTCAAAATGAAAACACTGGACTCCATTTGTCACACTGTAAAACCAAACGATTGGACAGGGTCCATCGAACTACAAGATGCATTCCTACATGTTCCTCTTTATGCATCTGAACGCTACCACTTTTGCCTCACGTACGACGACAAAGTTTAAGAGTTTGAAACTCCGTTTGGACTACATGCCGCACCAAAAATCTTCATCTTCAAGCCTATTCTTGACCAAAACCAGTTTCCTGAAAATGACGATTGCTACTGGAGATTATCTACTTAAGAATCAGATTGGCTACTGACGATTGGCTACTGAAGAACCAGAACGTAAATCTTGTCATAGACATTCTGAACTCCACAACAGATCTTCTCACTCAGCTGGGCTTTGGCAAATCTTTAGAAATTGAGATTAACACCTGCTCAAGCTTTCGTATTGCTCAGCGTCCACTTCGACTTTTCATCTGCCACAGTCACACCCTCTTTATCACGGATCGAAGACTTGACATCGCATTACAGAAGCTTTCTGAGAAAACAACTTTATTCACTAAACGATTTGAATTGCTTCATAGGCAAGATGGACTCGATGGTAAATTTCGGAGTTTATGGCCGATGGCTGACACGCCCCTTTCATCACAACACTTTCATCATCAACACTTCAGAGAACGCACCTTCAGGCATGTCACAACACTCACCCCTTAGACGAAGCCTACCCAATAGACTCTCCTTTCGTGGTCAGATATCAAAGCTTTATCTCAGGCAGTACCTCTTCACGAGCCCCAGCCAGACATTCATCTCCTGACAGATGCTTCACTAGAAAGATGGGAAGCACACATTGCCCACCACGAAGCTTCGGGCCTGTGGAGAAGTCGAGATCAGGACCACATAAAAATCGTTGAACTGAATGTGGTTTTCAACAGCCTAATGCACTTTCAAAACCTTGTATCAGGGAAAGTATAGTCAAAGTTCAAGTCGACAATGTAAGAGTAATCGTTTATCTTTGGAAACAAGGAGGCACGAAACTCAGGAAACTGCACGAAGTAGCCTCTGACATTTTCAAACTTTGCATTCAGATGACTACCAAGCTTCTCTCACTCCACATTCCAGGCAATCGGAACGTGAAAGCAGACTCCCTCTCCCGCAGCAAACTTCCCTAAGGAGAGGTGGATCCTAAAGACATCAATTTGCGAATCTGTCAATATGCGAATTTGCGAATATGGAGGACCCCCATGGTCGACCTATTTGCCACGAGGCACAATGCAAACCGCCCCACGTCATCAGTCCAGTGTCGGACGAACACGCATGGGCAGGAGATGCTCTACCATTCCCCTGGATGAACCTTTACGGATAACTCTTCCCTCCGTTCAAGTTGTTACCTCAGGTCCTCCTAAAAACCCAGTCCACCCAGAGCCTATTCCTACTAACAGCTCCTTTCTGGCTTGCAGTAACCTGGTTTCCTCAACTCTTCGAACTTCAGGTGGTGCCCACCACCATTTTACAAGAGTTTTCTGTAAATGATAAAATTGACAGGTAATGCAAATTTTCGTCGGCAATAGATATAAAGAATTGCCGGCCCAAAGGAAGGCCAGCTAAATTTTGTTTCTATTTGCCTAAATGAAAATATAAATACATTACTTGTTCCACCCTACCTCCCCTCTTGAGTCACCACCATGACATTTTGAGAGGAAAGGAAGATGGCCACTTTCGCCTTATGGCTCATTTTGTAAGAGGGGTACGTGCCTGCGTACTAGGGTTAGCAAGCTGGCTAGAATTAGACTTTTAATCTCTAGAGAAAACGCATTCAAAAAGAAGAATGCTGAAATTTACAGGTAATTTAAATTTTTGTTTACGCAAACAGAACCAAAATTGCCAGCCTTCCTGGGAAATGGCAATTCTCTGTTTTTTTTTTTTTTTTTGGTACTGGCATGGGGAAATACATCGAAACCAGGCTCTAGCTACTAGGGGCGTAAAAGGGATAGTTGGATAATAGAGGGGGTGTAACACGCAGTGGTAAAGTACGTTTATTTGCAAATTATTATTTTTGTGTTTTCCAGTTTCCGATTTTGACATTTATGTAAAATGGTCAAAGGGTTTTAGCGAGCGTTAACCGCACCCGGTCATCTGCCCGACATTTATGTAAAGGTTTCAAAGGGTTTCAAAGGGTTTAACGAGCGTTAACCACTCCTGGTCATCTGCCCGAAGACCTAAGGCCCTATGTCTGCAACAGCCAGATTCCCAGGCATTTATGTAAAAAAGGGTTTAACGAGCGTTAACCACGCCTGGTCATCTGCCCGAAGCCCTAAGGCCCTATGTACATTTTCTGGTAACAATGATAGTTTAAAATAATGAAATATAATGAGACGTTTTACAAAGGAGTTTTTGCAAAATATGGTATTGTTGTATTTTCTGGACACTCTAAATTTTACCCTCTCTGGATTTAAGTTGGTAACACACCTTAGGACAAATATGTTTTACGTTTTTTTTTTTTAGATAAGTTTTTTTTATACGTTTATGTTTGATATACTATTTAAATCATCAGCTGGATGAACAACCATTCTGCCAATGACACAACAGCTACGCTGTAAGTGTAAACAAACTTGGTAGAAAATTTTAAGCGCATACAAATTCGAACTGTGTTATGAAATTAAACCAAGTTGATCATTCAGGGAAATATTAAATGATTTAAAGGCGAGCTATCTTCTTCAAACTTTTACCAACATGAATGTCATGACTAAAAAAAAAGTATGTTGCGTAAGCGTCCAACGCTAAAGTTGATCCCCTATGTGTACTCGCCAAAATATCCATCGCCAAAGATAAACATTGCCTAAGTGTCAATCGGACGATTCTAACAACTGTAAAAATATCGCCACACTGCACTAATTAATAAATGTTCTGAATGGCTCAGAAACCAGTTCTTCGTCTTAGTGATTTATGAACTTTATTTGCCACTAATTTAACAGCCTAATAAGATAAAATATATGAAATACCTTTCAAGGAGCAGTTCATCCCCAGCTCGTGCAGCGAATTAAAACGACATTCTCTGTTTTAATTTCCCTGAAACTGAAGCACGAGCTGGGGATGAACTGCTCCTTGAAAAGTACTGGCATTAAAGCGATGAATACTTAGGCGGTGGTTATCTTTGACGATGGATATTTTGGCGAGTAATCTTAGGGGATCAACTTTAGCAATGGACACTTACGCGATAGATTTTTTTTTAATGATGACATTCATGTTGGGAAAAGTTTGAAGAAAATAGTTCACGTTTAAATCTTTTAATATATCAGTAAATTTAACAGAATTGGAGGAACAGCATGAAGGCGGTAACATTTGTGTGTTGGGGAGGAGGGGGAAGGAAAAAAGGCGGAAAAACAGCAACGGAAAAATCCTGGAAAAAATCTTATAAAAAAAAGCCACGGAAACACTTTGAAAAAAAAAAACAGAAGAAAGAAGGCGCATAAAAGAAAAGGAGTGCACAAACTTAAAAAAAAACTGAAGGAAAAAGTCGATGGAAAAGAGCTGTGGAAAAAAGTAGCAGAAAAATAAGACAAAGATTCAGTACGCAAATAAAAAAAAAGGAAAGGAGGAGAATTAACAATGAGATGCAATTGCCTCTCCCAACTTCGACGAAACTGGCCTTCATTTCCCCAGTTATGATCTCACGCTCCGTTTCTGTATAGCAACATGCTATGGTGGCAGACCTACTAATAGTTTCAGCCTTGTTCGTAGTAGCCATAAATGCACGAAACACCGTTAACTCCCTACTAAAGCGTGCTAACGGAAACTGTAGTTAAATAGAAGACAGGACAATGAGACCATTGATTGGATGGCATAAACGGTGTGAGACAAACACAGAATGGTAGCGACGGGCAATTAAGGTAACCTGTTGTAGTTCTCGGGTGTCACGAACGTTCTTTCACTGCCACTGTTATTTATTTGGACGTTTGTGTAGAAGTGGGAAAATGAAAGTACGTAATGGCAGGGCTTTGTATTTGAAAGATACTTAGTTGCCGAGATGTCTTTCACAAAACCTTAAACTGCGTATGTTGGGAAAACACTTTGTTAAAAATGAAACCACGCAATTGACAACACTCCACTTTTTTGTATCGAATTTTTTTTAGCTTGATTGTGCTTTAATCCTTTTATGGATTTGTATGATATTATAAGAGCGTTGGCAGCCAAGATTTACCATGTTTACCTATTGGCGGAGCAGAGTGAGCGAAGCGAGCGCAGCGTGGCCTATAACGGACATCGAATTAAAAAATGTTGGTTGGTTGGTTGCACTTTTGTAGTCTGGGTGGAGCCCAAACCAAAATGCAGATTGGTATGAAATTATCTCCATTGCTAGATAGCCCCAAAAGTATTGCTGATCTCGAATTTGCCGTAAATTAATCACTTATTATAATCGATGAAGTTACGATTTTTTTTTTGAATTTATCGATCTAACACTCGCCATTGTAAATTTGTAATCGTGAACAGTTAAGGAATTCCGACGAAGCGTACACCGTGCTGATGGTAATCAAGTAAACATTTTTAAAACGCCAAAATAAATAACCGTTGCTTCCTTATAGTTAAAAAAATCTTTTTCCACATAATTCAACGAAATAATAACTTTTGATTACAGGACTTTAACCAGTAGAGGAAAGAAAGCAAATAGAAAAATCAGAAGGATTCGTTAACGACTCACATTCGCTTCATGCGAATACGAATGCTTGGGGTAATTCAGTCAACATGGCAACCACATTGGCGTTCACACTACAGACGGGATCCCACATGTGGACCCTCAAATCGCCACTGCAGGAGGAAACCACTAATTTAAAACTAAAGCACACAGTACACAACGTGTTTACGCCGTAACACGGAAAAGTAAATTGGCTTCGTATAATAATTTCAAGATTCCTGGATTGCCACGAAAACCGCGGTGTCAATCCCGTGCAGATGCCGTGTTTCAAGAATGAATAGGCCTAACCTTCAACGCAATAACCCTAATTTATGTCCTGTTGTCGCTTACGAAACTAAAACGCAGATAAAAATTAGGCCTATAAGTTCTGAAAGCTTTATAATTATTTAAATTCTATCTTTACATCCAAGCTAACACCGTCTGACCTACAATTATGAAAAATCCAATTTTCGAAAAAAAACTACCGTTCGCAGTTGTAGTACGTGCCACAGGTGTGCGCTTCAAGAGTTTCGTAGGAGGCGGCGTAAGGCGCCGCGGATCTTTTGAATTTTTTGATTATTGTGAAGTGCTATCGTTGCTGGTGATGTTTTAGCTTGCAGTTAAATGCTTTATTATTAATATTTTAAATCTAGGAAAGATACTTGCTCTGCAATAAATATAAACAATGTAAACATTATTGACGGTGGCGCGTTCTTTTCCAGTTTAACCACGGTGGCTAACGTGGCATTTTACTACGGCGGCGATGGCAGAAAGAGGCTGCAAATAACGAAACAGAAACTAAATTTGGGAGCAAACGAAAGCACATTACAATTAATATGAAACGTAGTTTATCCCTACCTAAAATGAAAAAAAACCGGTAAAAAGTAAAAGAGACCAGTAAGGAGCTTCAGCTCAAATGTAGTCAAGTGAATATTAACCCCCAGATTTTTAAGAAATATTAGCAAGTATTGCAAAGCCATTAAATGAGAGTAAATACAAATTTAAAATAAATTACTATCCGCTCCGCCTACAATAGGCCCAAAGCATGTTTTCTAGTATATATTATGTTTAATACGTCAAAGCATTTAGGCAACAAATCCAAAAAATGTAGCCTGCATTTGAAACGTAACCATCGTCATGATTAATAAGGTTATTATGGCACATGAATGGCTTCCAGCCTATCACCCTGTCAAGTTAGAAAGCATTGCACTTATGTTTACCAGTTTCATTAAATGCTAAATACTGGCCTCGATTACAAGAGCATTACAAAATCGATGTACTGATTATTTCGAAGCAAACTAATTGCAATTATTGCTTACAGTTCGTCCATCACATTCCACAGCACGCCTGCATTTCGTCTACATCATTGAAAACATACGATCTAGACGCTAGTGTGTCGCGCCAAGTTAGGCAACAAACATCACATCAATTCAAATGTCAAGGTTGTAAACCACTGGAGCGGGACACCATAACGTCAGTGTCTAATATCCTGAAGCGTAGTTTGGCACATTTCAGGTCCTTGGAGAAAAATAACAATGCGGCACAAAAGCTTAAATTGTAAAATAGAGAACAATGCCCCACCTAACAAAAATTAACTTGTGTAGAAATGTCAGCTAATGGCTTTAAATGCAAAATTTGAACCTCAATAAAGTTGCAAATGTGTTGCTAGTTTCTAGTTTCTTCTATAGTCTGCTCATCCCCATGTTAATTTCCATAGCGTGATTGTTCATCGATACCGAGATAACAGGTAGGCTTCCAGATATGAAATTGGAAGAATGGCTGCAGTACGATACGAACTGCATACCTTTTCTGGTTTTACAGCCTGGGGGTGTAACGGGAACGGCGTGAAATGGCGCGTGTACGAAAATATTGTTATAACAATTGTTAGTATTGTGGGTATCGTCTCTGATTGGGCGGCCAAAGTTATAACAATGACAACGTGTATACTGACGTGCGTATCTAGACACACGCTAGTGTGTCCTCGTAAATCTAAACAACGTTGCCAAAGAATTGTGTCAACGTCCAATTCACGAAAAACAAACAAAATACCAAAATAAAGCCAAAAACTGGTAAAGAGGCCGCCAAATTGAGAATGGCTCGGCCTCATAAACGAGTGATACGAAATTAAAATATTAGAAAAATTACCAGTCAAGCTACGGTTGACGTGGTACTTTATTACACATCTGCAGGCCAGTTAAATTGAGTCTAATACACAATTTAAAAAAAAAGAAATGATATCATCCAAAACCAAAACTGGTAAAAGGGACCGCCAAGTTCCGAATGATTCGACCCTTCAAACGAGTGATATCAACACACCAAAACATTCGCCAAGTTAATCGCACCGAATAATACTTCGGACGTTAAACGAAAACTTGAATATTGCTACCGAAAGTAGCAATGTTACAGTTTTCATTTAAATTTCGAACTATTGGTCGGTGCAATTAACTTGGCGAATGTTTTGGAGTGTTGATATTAGTCCTTTGAAGGGCCGAACTATTCGGAACTTGGCGGTCCCTTTTACCAGTTTTTGTTTTGGATATGATTTATTTATTTGCGCGTTTGTTCGTCTACCTTTCTAGAAGTAAGCCTCTACGAAGGTGAGAGTAAATGAAAAATTGCGACAGAAACGAGAACTTCACTGAAAATGTTTAGTTTACGTCAAAATTGTTCAAAACTACGTGTGCTTAAACCAAAACTAATTGTCAATTTTACATCTAGTATGGTGCAAAATATGTCGTCCTTTATACTTTTTATTTGGCAAGCAAGTTTATTTCTACATTCGTATTTTGAACTGTAATCGCAAAGTTCATATCACGTATCAAGACACAAGCTAGTGTGTCGCGCCAAGTTAGGCAACAATCATCACAACAAACATCACATTTGTTCAATTGTCGAGGTTGTAAACCATTGTAGCGCGGCACCATAGAGTCAGTGTCTTATATCTTGAAGCATAGTTGGGCACATTTCAGGTACTTGGGGAAAAATAATAATGCCGTACAAAAGCTTAAATTGTGTTGAAATCGAGAGCAATGACCACCTGACAAAAATTAACTCGTGTAGGAATGCCAGCTAAGCTGTTTTCAATGCAAAATCTGACCCTCAATAACGTTGTAAATGTGTTACTAATTCCTAGCTAACTAGCTACTAGCTAGCTAGTCTGCTCATCCCCATGTTAATTTTCATACGGTGATTATTCATCGATACCAAAATAACGGGAAGGCTTCCAGCTATGAAATTGACGAATGGGTGCAGTACAATACGAACTGCGTACCTTATATGGTTTGGAGCTGGGGGGCGTAACGGGAATGGCGTGGGAGGGCGCGTAAGTACGATAATATTGTTATAACCATTGTTAGTATTGTCAGCATCGTCTCTCATTGGATGGCCAAAGTTCGGACAATGAGAACGTGGATACTGACGTACGTGCCTAGACTCACGCTAGTGCATTACGATAGATCTAAACAACGTTGCAAAGAAATTGTATTCACGTCCAATTCATGAAAAATAAACCAACTGTAAAAACAAAGCAAAATAAACAAAGCCAAAAACTGGTAAAGAGGCCACTAAGTTGACAGTGGTTCGGCCTTTCAAAGGAGTGATATCAAAACACCAAAACTAACTAAATAAAACAAATCACAACAAAATTAAAACCAAACCAAAAACCCATACAGAGGTGACTAAGTTGAGAATGGCTTCAGCCTATAGGCAAAAGGTAGTAGCAAATTGTTGAAAACCAATTTCTTGTTGACGTGGAGTTGAGCCAATACACAATTTAAAATAAAGGAGTGATATCATATCTAAAACCAAAACTGGTAAAAGGGGCCGCCAAGTTCCGAATGGTTCGGCCCTTCAAAGGAGAGATATCAACATACCAAAACATTCGCCAACTTAATCGCACCGAATAATACTTTGGACGTTAAATGAAAACTGGAACATTGTTCTCAGAATCAATTTTCAGTATTTTTTACTTGTTTTCATCAGATATCGGTGTCAAACAGTTTTTTTTTCTGGGATGATTTCTCCCATGAAAACAAGTAAAAAATTCTTTGTAAGCGTGGGTCCAAATCTGCTTCGTTTTGGAATTACACCCTGCCTAAGGTGACCAACTTTTGAGGTTTATTACAATTATGGTGAACGGAATCACAAATTGCAAATAAAATTGACATTAATTTAATTGAATAAAACAACAATAATAATGAAGATCTATCTGTAGACACAACATTTAGTGATGAAAAACAATTTTTGTGATAAAAAAATATTTTTTGTGAAATTTAAAACACTTAAAAATACAATACATTAATTTAATTTAATTTAATTTAATTTAATTTAATTTAATTTAATTTAATTTAATTTAATTTAATT
>JAHWFP010150393.1:5871-28952 GCA_023313725.1 Lithobius niger | reverse complement strand
CTCCATCTTTGTAAACACGGGCAAGGTACAAAAATGCCATCTATGAACTCCCCCCTTCCCAGGAAAAAAATGTCACTGTGCCCTTTTTACTAAAAGTTGTTCCTTTCCTCTCGAAGGTCTATCTATACACGCTGTTGGTCGGGACAATTCTTGTTATTTTGTTCACGGTCCTTTTTATCGATGGGCTATCCAGATGTTTGAATTCTAGATCAGTTGTACATTCAGTTTCAGTTTCGCTAATAAGCAGTTAAAAAAATCGAAATCGAAATATTTAAAGTAAAAGTTTTAAATTTACACTGCAGGATAATTTTCATTTTTTAATAAGATATATTCTCATGGATACAATTTAAATTAATTTTTCAATGACGACACTCACTTAGGCCCACCAGGTGGCTCAATTTTCAAGATGGACGACTTTAAAATGCGGCGTGTTGGCATGTTAAAGAAATAGAACTAGAAGATAAACTAGACAGCATTATTTACGGTGTCTGAAAAAGTTATTTCCTTATAAACGTGTTGACCTTATACAAAAATATTACAAACGCAACATAGTAGCATAAAACTAGGTGAACGAACTAGTGAAGATCGATCGGGCCGACTCGCACCTTCACTGCTGGGTATACTGTTAACGAAAACAATTTTAAATCTCTTAAATTTTGTTTAAATTTGTTAACATAACATGGGCAAAAGAAAGAGACCCCCGAAGAATCAGGTTAGAACTGTCATTTAATATTTATGTTTGTTTGTATTAATGAAGATAAATTGTTCTGTATATTCCTGGTTCATGTCCTGAGGAGTGTCGAATTTTTGAAAGGTATCTGGTTGTGAACCACCAGCATTTATTTTTGATGACACCGTGATAGATGAGGTTTAATATTAAGTTGACAACTTCAGCAAACGACAGAAAGGCACCACTTCCTCAGACGATCACCATGAGCAGCCAAGAGTTGTTGCTTGGCTTGTAGGGCAGGTTTTTGTTGACAAGTTCGTTATCAGAGGCCGAAGAGGGCACAGTTTGAGACCGCAAACCAAAAACATGCGATTACTGCACGCTAAGGCGAAGTATCCCGACTCCTTTTACAATCCAGGATGTGAAAAGAATAAGGGCTCCTTCGCAATTCCTTCCACTCCCCAAGGCATCTGCGCAAAAACTATTCCGTGCCATGTGTGAAGGCCAGTCTGCCTATGCCGACAAGCAAAAGTGGTGATTTACAAAGATAGCAAGTTTTGATAATTTATGAGGGCCAAATTAAGCCTTTGCCCCCAAAACTGTATGGGAAACAGTTGTTCAGCTGATCATTTTAAGTTGAAAAATCACCTTAAATCGACGCTTATTTTCACAATCACAGGAAAAACAACAAATTTCCGCAAATTTTCGATAGTCAGCAGTCCTGGAGGTGGAATGGCTCAGGCGACTATCATCTTCAGGGTCCACAACAACACAGATCACTACTTCGTAACGACCGTTCGTCTTCTTCGAATATTGGGCGCGGCCTCCGGTATTTGTTGGGCACGTTGCGAATCTGGAGCGCGGTTGCCGTTATTCGTTGGGTTTGTCGCCCATTTCTCACGCAGCCGGCGATCGAGTTCTCCATGCATTAGAAACTGAATTCCAGGGTTTGAGGGTCCCTGGATATTCATCAGCACAGCCTTCTCTCGGTTGTGGTGTTGAATAGCCAGGGATTCAAGACTTCTCATATGTATATCACTTCTCGAATTTGAGACTAGGAGCGTTTTTGTTCCTTCCCAATCTATACTGTGTCGAGTTAAGTTTTTCAACTTTAAAATGAATTTTCACAGTAGACCATGTGACATTTTCAAATCATTTTAGGTAATTGAGGAGACACCTTTTCTTCCCGTAAGCCCAAAGGCTTCGTTTGGACCACCTAAATTATCAAAACTTTCACTTTCGGCCTCAGTTGCCACCTATTCTTGTTCCCTGGATCAGTGGAGTTTGCTTTGAACCAGTTATCGTGCGGCGCTTTAATCACAGTCGGGAAGGAGCCGCTATTCTTCTCATGTTCCTTACTACTCAGCGTACTGGATTCTGGTCTTTCACCTGCTGAGAATTTTAAGGTGTGGAAAAAGAAAAACGTGTTTTGTGAAAGGCATGGTCCCACTACTTAGTGAGATAAATGCCAGGAAAGTACGATTCACGATGCATGTGAGTTGAACGTCTCATGCGCACAGACTAGAGAAAAGCCATAGATTACTATGCGCCAAACTGACACTTGTTTCTCCATCTTTTCGCACCCTCTAACTTACATTCAGTGGCAAGGCAATTGAAGCCTTTTGTAGCTAATTTAAGAAGGATATGTGTAGCCTACTTGTCTAAACTACCTTTTTGCCGGAATTCGTCATCCTGGTTATAATGATCTGTCCGCACCCCTCGAACACAGCACTTGTGAAGTCAACAGCATTGATTAGGGGACCGGAACATCTCGTGTGACAATGTTGTGTGTGGAACTGAGTAGAGGACAAACTGGAGTGTGTTTTTAAATAATACCTGGAATTAAGTACTGAGGCCCAAAGTCTATTAGCCATGGTGAGTGACTGATGATAGAGTTGAGCTGGCAGCCCCAACAAGTCCTACAACTAATCCAACCTTCACCAATGTCGGTCGCCACTCGCCAAACGGCGAGGAAAATTCAGCAGTTGGCGACTTGGTTTTTAGAGCTACTCGCCAAAATGGCGACTGATTAACAAACCCTGATGCTTAAATTGTCATATCTCGGGAACCGTATTAGCTAGAAACAAGCGGTTTGCGGCGTTGCGTGCAGAATTACAAGGGCTCTCCAACCCAGTGTGCAACAATGTCGGTAGTCACTTTAGTTGATTGGAGAGTTTGATTAATGCAAACAATATTTATGCATTAAGTAGTAGCACACCTGCGAAAATTGTTTTTACATGGCGAGGAGGTAATGGACAATGGCGAGTGCATTTTAATGTCTACCAGCCAAATGGCGAGTGCCACACAATGCACATTCGTGAAGGTTGAACTAATCATTAGCTTACAATATCGCCTTTACAGATGTGGCCGCTTCACTCATTCTGTGGCAATCGTGAAATACATGATGTATAGTTGTATACTTTGTAACTAAAAAAAAAAAGGAGAAATCAACACCACGGGATATTGTCTATGTGACAATATCTTCACTATTGTGACATTTTTGTGTTTCTTTCCGCAGCGTAACAAGAATACTAACCAGAACGGTTATGATGAAATCAAGCGAGAGAATGCAAATTTTGAAAAGTATTACAAGGTAGGCCTATGGTCATAAACTGTGTTACTGAATATTTTATTTAATATCAATTAGCTCTCACCCACAAAGATCTATAGACAGACTGTTTTGCCCTTGTTTGGGCTTGTCAGTAGAATCATAAAGATTGACATAGCGTTGAATTTACTTTGTTTTAACGGTAATTACTCAAACTAACAGTTCACGCAATACCAAAAGTTCCATGTAAATGATAACTTACAGACGATTTGCTGTCCAAGCAAGTCCCATTGAGATTGTAGCTCGTGCCAAATTCAAATTTATGAATGTTTGTGCAGTTGCTCGCAAGTTTCCGAGGCTTGGCCTGAAGAAGGTGGCAGACCTCGGCCACCGAAAGTTTACCTGTATATCATGGAACTTTTGGTATTGCGTGAACTGTTAGTGTGAGTAATCTCGTCAGTAGAGAATACCTTGTGGATGAGATCTGGGTTACGCTTGCTAGTGCATATGCCAAGAACGAAACGAATGGAAGTCTCCCATTCAGTTGAATGGAGCCCTAAAGAAGCAGAAGTTTCTGCTATTTTGCTTGCTAAAACCGTATGCGTTTCGCTCTTAAATATTTTATAATAAAACAAGACAACTCGGTTTACCTGAATACCGACAGGCTCATTTTGCTTTAGTCCTAACCAATAATACACATTACACTGATAAATTGATAAGCGAATTTTCGGTTGATCACAATAATTTAAACGAAAGTCTTCCACCTCCTTCAGGCTAACGGGTCATGCGGAACACAAATTTTGAGTCATACTTTTTGAATTTCGCACTATTCCAGTCAACTGTCGTGTTGTCTTGACAGTGGCTCCCTCCCTGCGTTCACATTGACTGGAGTAGACCAGAAACTCTTGCATCTCTCAATGAGGCTCATTGTCAGTTCTGTAGAAGTTATTTCGGCAATGTTTTGATGCGCCGGCTCTTGGATGATCGTAAGTCAGATAATCTGAATACCAAGACATTCAAGTGTTCGCAAATGTGGGTCATGTGTAGCATTCAACTTTATTAATACTTGCATTTTATTCCACGCTATATTATAGTTGGTTTTTAAGGTGTGCATTGCAATTTCATTTATCTTTAGTTTATTTTCGACATCTCCTTTGTGTTCACAAACCCTTTGTCAAACTCTTCGTTTGGTTTTCGCTACGTAAATGCTATTAACCGCCCGGAGAAACCCTCGACAAAAGGTGAAGTAAATCCTTCCAATCATAAACTCCCTCTCACACACGGGAGTAGTGTACGCAGTTCCCTGTGCTGGATGCAACAGCATCTACGCAGTGGGAAACCAAACGAAGAGTTTGCCATAGGTTTTGCTAATACACAGCAGATTTCGAAAATAAGGTAAAGAAAAAAGGAATTGGCACCTTAAAAACCCACCATAAGATAGCGTGGATTTAAACAAAAGTATTGGTAAAGTCAAATACTACACCTGAACCACATTTGCGAGGACTGAAATGTTTCACTATTCAAACCTAAGAACCTGAATATCCGACGTATGAATATCCTAGAGACGGTGTATCGAAACATTGCCAACATAAATACTAGAGAACAGACACCGATCCTCACTGAGAGATGGAGTTGCTTGTGTCCCACTCCAGTTCAAACGAGCACAGAAAGAACCATTGTCAATGTCAACACAACATGACAGTTGATTCGAGCAGTGCGCAATTCAAAATGTATGACTCAAAACTTGTGTTCTGCAAGACTTGTGAGCCTGATGAAGACAAAAAGTACCTCACTTACTGTGATCAGCCGAAAATTCGTTTATAAATTTATCAATTTATGTGTAAAATAGATAGACATTTGGTCACAGTGTAATAATTAACTTCTTAATACAACTCAATTAGGCTAATTTCTCGGCATGTTTTACAGTTTAAAAAGCTACTGTACTGTATTTGGGCTACCCACCCTTCCCTTACCCTAGTCTTGTCGATGTTAATGAGCAGTTACAACCATGTAAACCAACTATTTAATTTACCTCTTGCGTCTGAAACGGGGCGAGGGGTACCGTAATCGTCTAACTGGAAAATTGCGTAATTGGAAGAACGTATACAGTGTAACGGAAATTCGTCTAAAACGAAATTTGTATAATCATAATGGAAAAGCGTCTAACATGTAATTCGTGTAATGGAAATTTGTCTAATGTCCCTGCCTCTCTCATGCTAACGAGCTCTTTGGGGCTAGCCTATACATATAACATCAAAAACAGCATCTATATTATTGTCCAGTTAGACGATTATCTATTATACGATATTCTGATTAGATGATTATCCGTTATGCGGTATTTCGTTTAGATGATTTTGTAGATTTTTTATTAGACAATTATCCCATTAGAGGATTTTCCAGTTAGACTTTCGTCTGACTACGCCCCTCTGAAACAAGTCCTAAAGGTTTATTGTACAACAGGCTTAGATCTTGTTTTCTATATGGTTGTCGCATGACAGTGTGATCACTAATCCTTAGGGAAAATATCTACAGTGTATCGGTGAGGGACGTTGGGATGGGACATACTGCATGAATTAAAATTTTCTGGACGAAGATTGCTGGATCACTGCCGAAATATCAAGGGTATATTTACCTCCCACGTCTTGGTGAAAATTTCATGCTTCATTATATCACTAATCATGAAGTGTTGCTAGAGGAAGACAACTTCTTTAAACTGGGTAAAACATCAGTTTGCCTTGAAAGCAAACAAAGCAATTTCTGAAAGCAATTTATCTCAGATTCATATGAGTAACGCTCAAATTAAAAACAGGAAATACTCGATCGTATTTTGCGAATTTCGGAGGCTACAGTACCAACCTGCGACTTCGTCTGCCAAGGAAAATGGCTAGAGCAGAAACAATAACAGTAAGAGCACTTATTGTGAGAGCCTGTCAAAGATCGGAGGGCTGAAATTAACATCTTTTCATAATACAGCCTATCGAAAATTTGTGAAATACGATTATTTCCTGTTTTGACTTAGAGCGTTACTCGTGTGAATGTGAGTTTGCAACATACAAAGTAATATAATGGTTAGCTTATTTGCCAATTATTTCAGTTGCAGCAGTTGCTGATTGGTTTTTCTTGGGAAGGTGTGTTCAGTGACTGTCATATTATTGAAACTTTCTACATTACCGTCTTATCAAGACATTTAAAACAGGCTATTAATCTTGACCCATTATATAAGGAAAAAAGTTCACATACCTTATAGCTGGAAAAAACGTTTTGCCAGTACTTTAAGGTGCAGGAAGTTATGCAAAAATTGTGTTTAGAGTTGCCCAGTTTGGTGACACTTTAGTCGATGAGATTCATTTATCTTTATGTACTCTTACAGGCTCAAGGCATTGTTCCCGAGCATGAGTGGCCCAAATTTATGGCTTGCCTCAAGGACAACTTGCCTGTCTCATTCAGGATTACTGGCTCGAAAAGGTAAGTTATGCCAAATAATTTCTTACCGTAGCACGTAAAAATAAAACATTGCTGCTGATGTCTGGGTCGGTAGGATGCTACAGCAGTACAAGTTGGAATATTTGTTTAAATTTATTCACGTTTAAATAAATGTTTTTTTTTTTTAATCTTTACCTTTTCTTGCTTTCAGTGAAGCAAAAGCGCTCTTAAAAATTCTTCGTGAAGAATACTTAGACCAACTTACTTCTGTCATGGAGGAAGGGGATTCGGAAGAAAAAGCCATTTGCCTTCCATGGTAACAGTAAAATGCTGTAAATAATTAAAATATGAACCTAAAGAATTACCTGATTAATCAGTGTGATCAAAGTTTTTGTCTTCACACACATTCTTCTAGGGATTTTGTTGAATGACATTTAAAAAAATTGTTTTTGCTGTCCATAACTTGCTCTCTTTGATGTAAATGCATTGTTATTTAGGGTTGTACACTGTACATGTTTAAACATTAATCACATGTTTCTCTGCTAATTGTTTAGCATTCTTAGTGAAACTAACTGAAACTGTTTAAAACCTAAATAGTAAAATACCGTAATTTTTATCCCAATGTCCAACCTAAGCCAAGAATAAAGAAACCATAAGTCAAGTTGCACCACTATCTGCATCAGTGTATGGAAATTTGTTTTTTTTGTCTACATCGGTCCTTAAAGTATCGCCGATGGTTTTACGTAGCATATGATGTTAAAACGCTGGAATTCACAACTGCCTCAAGACATAATCGACAAATTGTGACAGATGCTCTGATAATCATTGTTTGTGAACTAAATTTTAAGCCTATAGAAATGTTAGGCTTTCAGTATTTGTGACATATTCATAACTATGTTTGCTCCATGGCGTAGGTAACTTAGTTTTACTTTATTTTCGTAAACTCGGACTACAACATATCAGAATCATATTGAAAGGACATTGGGGCATCCTTACTCAATGGTACAACAGCAAACATCTTACAGCTAAATTTTGTTAAGCCATTATTCCTGACTTAAATTGTAGTTTTTTATAGCATTGCTCAGAGAGAAGGTAGAGGAAACATCATAATTTATGCTGGAGTAAAGCAGAAGACTTTTATTGCGGCGCCATGTTTACGGTGTGACAGAAAATTGGCGGCTACAGAAAACGGAAGTAGGCTAACATATCCGGTTATACTAAAACCCGGTATAGTATTAAAACGGAAACTAACTAAGGCGCTCTAGCGCGTTGGTAAATATTCTAGCTATGAAATCATAGGAGCCTAACACTTAAAATATTGGTCTATAGACTATCAAAAATTAATGACAACACTCCCCCTTGTTGGGGATCCTAAAAGAATGTTGCAACACTACTCCACTAGTACTCCACTAGTGTCCTTCCTTCAGTTCTTCGTGACACAAAAGTTTTTTTATTCCCCCTTTTTTTTTCTTGCTTACAAAAAAAAAACACTTGGGTCTGATGTTCTGAAGGGTTCAGTCCAGTCCAATGGCCAGAGAGTTTTCGTTGGTCTTTCTGGCCGACAGAATCTTCGTATGTCTGCCTTGCTTTCACTTGACGGGACATATGTGAAGTTCACGTTGCCTTTTGTAACATGGTGTCTTAAGAAGTGGCACTTTAAATCAATATGCTTACTTCTCTCCAATGTTACTTTATTCTTAGCTAGACAAACAGCACCTTGGTTGTTTACTTTCACTTGGGTGGGAGTCTCCATGAACATCCCCATTCCTACTTCATTTAGAAAGTTCTTCAGCCACAACACTTCCTTGGTAGCCTGGCACATAGCGAGGTACTCTGCCTCCACTGTAGACAGTGCTACTGTAGCCTGCTTCTAGCTCTTCCACTCGATAGCGGCACCAGCTAGTATGCTGACGTAGCTGCTGTACGATTTTCGATCGACAAGATCCGATGTCCAGTCTGCATCAGAATAAAACTGGACTTTCATGTTTGTCTAACGAAAATGTAGTCCCCAATGTTTGGTCTTCTGCACATATCTGAGGATGTGTCTCACTCCAGTCCAATGTTCCTTGCTTGGGTTGTTGTTGAACTGGCTTACATACGCAGTTACGAAGGAGAGATCCGGTCTTGTGCCGTTTGCCAGATACAACAAACTGCCGACAATTTCTTATATGATAATAATAATAATAATAATAATAAGTTTCGTTGCAAACGCAACCGGAATGGCAAGGACCTGGTTGTCACTAACTGCCATCCGAAGTTAAAACAAAAAATTTAAAATTACAGAAGTTTAGGACTTCAAGAGTTTAAAACTAAGACGATGGCCTCGCTACAGAGGAAGGGTAGATGGTATTGGGTTGGGGTCACGAATGCCTTACCACCAAGGTTAGACCTACCAGGGACACAATGGTCCCCGATGGCATCGCCAAACATGAGGGACAAGTGAGGGGAACAGCTGTTTCATTGTCAATGTTTCTTAAAAATAAAAATAAAATGCATCACAGTTTAAAGCTTGGCCTAAACCAATTGTCAATCATTAACAAGATAAAAAAAATATATAATAAAAAAAGTTTAAAAATCAAGTTGAAGATGAAATGAAAACAGACATGGCAAAGGATACTCCTTACACCAGTCCACGAATTAAAAATAATAATGGTTTAATTTAAAACAATAAAATGGCTGGTGGCAGCTAAAGAGTACAGTGTTCAGGCCTCTTTAGGAACGAAGTCAAGTCAGAAAGACCCAAATTACTCTTGAAGGCTGCAACAGATGGTGAAGAGATAGTTTGCTCAGTCAGGGAATTCCAAGCTTTAACAACCCTGACAGAGAAAAAGTTTTTTCGGCAATCTGGCCTAGATCGAGGGACTACCAATTTAGAGCTATGTCCCCGGGTACAGGTTACAGTACTTAAGTCGAAAAAAGGCAAGTCAACCGACAGAAAACCATTCAAAATTTTGAAGGTAAGTATGAGGTCAGCCTTAAGACGTCGTAGCTCCAAAGATTCTAAATTAAGTTTATTTAGGCGGACATTGTACAGCAAATGTCGCATGCCAGTCAGAGATTTTGTGAAGCGGCGCTGAGTGGATTTGATATGATTGAATCTTGGTATGGCACATTTTCTTGAGTAGGTAAGTCATCTTCTTTTTTAAGAAACTTCATACTGGATCTAAGGGAGTCGACGTCGGCTTGGAGTCTATCATGACAAAAGTTTTCAAGATTTCCTCCGCGTACGTGATCTGGTCCAAAGAAATAGAACTGTCGGGATGACGTTTGATCTTTATCGAGAGAATCTCCTTTGCTCTCCCGAGGTCTCAAGCTTTGAATATTCCCATGAGTTTTTCTTTGAAGTTTGCTAACACTGTCTGGTTCTTTACTATCAGAACAGTATCGTCTACGTAGACCCCTGTTATCAGTCCTTGCGCCACGTCATAATACACACAAGGGTCTGCCACGAACTCTTTTAGGCCTATTTCCTTCAAAAAATTATCAAAACAGGAGTTCTACTCTTTTCTTCCGGTTTGCTGTAGGCAATGATGCTCCTCCTAAGTTCGAGAAGAAAACGCACAATTTCGGAATCGAAAGATTTGATGGGCCCTGGGTGTTCATTAAATTAACATTACACTTCAAATGCTACTATAATGAACACCCAGGGCCCCTCAAATCCAGGAATAAGATTTCTCCTGAGAGAAGAGTTCTGCAGTTTGCTTAAAGATCGGTGGAGTCGTGGGCTTAATCAATACGGGAGGCCTCGCCAGGTTGGAACACTGTATTCAAATGATAATACACACAGTGAAGATGTAGAAAGAAGCTTTTCCACACGTAGTAGTGTCTGAAAATTAGCTAGAATATAGGTGATTATATTCTTTCGATTCTGAAATTGTGCATTTTCTTCTCGAACTTTAACAAAAATTTATTATGATGAACTTTCAGAGTAATTACCGTTACGAAAGCCTCAGTTCAGTGTGCCTGTTTCTGTAGCAGCCAGCTGCATTGCATTCTTCATGTATGTTTCAGGTATCCTGATGGGTTGGCATGGCAATTAAATTTTTCTCGTAAATGCATTAGAAAAACTGAAACTTTCACCAAGTTGCATAGCTGTCTTGTGTACGAGACAAACAGTGTAAGTTGATGTACTCTTCACTCTGTATAGTGCAGGGCTGTTCTCTTGACCTTTGTTGGCTTAAGTCTTACAGGTCTCTAAACTTTTATTTTAGGGTAACATAAGTCGCCAAGAAACTGTGAGTATGATTCCACCTCTTGTGCTGGATGTCCAGCCTCATCATTATGTTCTGGATATGTGTGCGGCACCAGGATCCAAGACCGCACAACTGATTGAATTGCTTCAGGCAACTAATGTTATTCCTGGTAAGGCTACCTTAAAAACCACTTGTTTTATTTGTTTCTCTTAATTTAAAGTTGAAAGTGGCATGCATTTTTTTAAAACAATATATTTGTGTAAGGTGTTATAGCCGTGGTTAAATTCTATGCATTAGAATGTACCTGAGCCAAATAAATGTAAAAAGCTTTATTCGTTGCACAGATTACTCGGTAGTTCAAATCACTCGCTTCTTTTTTCCCCAGTTCGTTAATTATGGTAATGTAAAACTTGTACAATTTGTCTGTTGGTAAAAAAAAAAAAAGATCACTTCACAGAACATAGTTTAGTCGATGCAATCAGTTCCTGATGTTAATGAGCCACGTAGAAAAAAAATAAACAACAACAGCTCTTATGGTAGCCATTTTGTGAAGGGAAGGTTATTTGGTGTCTTTAGAAGACACTAAACAGTCATAGTTCAGAAAAACACTGCACCACTACAATGAACAATATCACTAACACGCCACAGTAATTCCAAACAATGGTTACTGGTTTACTCTGCACTAGACAGTGGGTTGTTTCAATGACAAGTATGACTAGCTTCTAGTCTGTCAGATGGCAGCTCGAAAATATGTGGAGGGAAGTAGTAAATATCCCGCATTTAAGACGGGTGTTATGAGGTCAGGAAGCAGCTTCAGTTGGTTTTGTGGTTTCAGTGGTTTTCTCATCTTCAATTATATTGAATGCAATGTCAGTGATCGAGAGGCTGTCTCTGCCAGGATTTGTTTAAAGTTTCTATGGTGCATTGGTCAAAGGCATGGTAATAAAGAGCAAGATGTCCCAGGGTGAGGCAGATGGAGAAAAAGAATGCCCCCCATCTTCACCTCTACCAACAATATGTGTGCTGCTGCTGTTGTGCTGCAGGATTGAGTTGGCTGTTACGGATGGGCGACAGCGAAAAGTTTTGATAATGATATATCAGGAAGAAACCTAGCATGATATATCGTAATATTGTAAAATCATTACATTAGAACAAATAAATGTTTTATTGAAGATGTTAATAATTCCTCTCTGGTCACTAGTTAGCAGACTATTTGGTCATGAGTAATGGCTGGTCTCTAAGATTAGTAGTTTCAAATTTCTATTTCACATTTTAGTAATAAAGAATTTAAGGTAATCTTGGTCTGGGCCAGTATTAACTGTTAATTTAGTGGAAATTTTCGTTGCAGAGGGAATGCTGGTGGCCAATGATATAGACAATAAGCGTTGTTACATGTTGGTTCATCAAGCAAAACGTCTTCACAGTCCGTGTTGCATCATTACCAATCACGATGCATCTGTTATGCCCCAGCTTCGCAAGAAAACGGAGGTTAGTTGTTTTTGATCAAGTTTTGTACTAGGTGTCCTAAAGACGTGACATTGTTGCATAGCAGTTTAATATCTGGAAATTTATAATTGGACCAAAAATGTGTTTAGATGGGAGAGGGATGCGATAGGAATATCATGACAAAACCTGTGACAAAAACATGATACAGTATTTTGTTGCTTTGAAGGTCATGGTGCAACGTAACTAGTATATGCCATTTTTAGGCAGACTGCTTTACACACTTAACAGTTAATGCAAATTTAGAATTCCTATGCTAATGTGGTGGCTCTAGATCTCTGTTTTGATTTTTACAGTAGCTATATTATGTGTTAAGGTGTGACATGTTCTTAACTGACTTCCCATAAGTGGAAGACTTAGGCCCTTCAAGCATTCAGTATATTCTTCAGTAGTTCCAGAGTTAAAGGTGTGCACTGATTAGGAAAAAAGACATGCGAGCATCTTTTAACAGCACCATAGGCAAATGGTGGTTCTGTGCTCCCACCTCGCCCTCTTCTATACCATTCATTACAGATTTCCTTTTTAAATGACCGTACCTCCCCCCCCCCTACCCTTTCCCATTTTTTTACCAGAAGTCTTGCTTTCACAGAAAGCCTAAAAATAGAGGGCCCGTAAAAGAAAGCAAAAAATCTTGATCAAAATATAGAATAAAAAGCATTTAAAATCTCTTTAACTTTAAAAAAAATTGTCTCCTTTGCCTCTAAACAAATAGTATGCCACCTGTTTTATCCTCTTAATTTTACATGAAGACTCACTTCACACAGAAAGCCTAAAAGTAAAGGGCCGCAAATCTTCAGTCATTAATCTTTAATCTCGCAATGAAAAAGACAAAAAATTTCAAATTTATTTAGCCTTTTTTTAAACCCATCTGCCGTAACCCAGTGATAAGCCATTAAGCCTTTAACGCCTTGCCCCTCCTGATTTTATCACGTGAAGTGTCTTTGCTTTCTCATTTCGCATAACGAAGAAACATATTCCTTTAAAGGGATGCTGGGTGCTTTGCAGTGAAGCCCCCTGACAGTGCAGTGACGTGGCCATGAATGGATGGCTGGTCTCAGTGAGACCGTTCCAACTAAAATGTAGCATTGACTTCTTGTAATGGCAGGAAAGTATGCTACCATGTTGGATGGCTCCATTGCAAACCGCGTACTGTCCCTTTTAATTGTTTCATCTCACCAAATTAAGTTGCCACCTCACTTCCATTATACCAAAGTCTTTAACAGCCCTACTCTCTTCCGCTTGATTTGGCAATTAGTGAAAACTAATAGAAATCATTAAGGTTGTGCTCAAGTTTAGTTGTTTCAGTTTGACCATAGATAGCTATAACTTTCACATGCTAGAAGGATACAAATTAAGAAACAGTAATAATGTGGATGAGCTACACAGCAAAAAAAAAATTAATGTACTGAATTCATGTGAATTTACGCAGTATTTTTTTTTAACAGAAAACTGGGGAAGTATGCAACTTAAAATTTGACCGAATATTGTGTGATGTCCCGTGCAGGTATGCTACTGTTTCGCAAAATTCTTTACAATTCTTGGCTAACTGTATCAGTATTTCCAAGTACATTTACAATTTTGCAGTGGTGATGGTACGTTACGGAAGAACTACGACGTTTGGCTAAAATGGAATGCAGCCAATGGAAACAACTTACACAGGTAAGTTATTTTTCCAAAAGTCTCGTATGCGTACAGGGATGTGAGTTCTCCACATTTTCGCAAGTTCAGTGTTTGTTGTCAGTTCAAAATCATTCAAATGTAAACAAACGACACTCAGGCTCAAAATGTCAATACTCACAAAGCAAATTTTCGCAAATTTTCGATAGGCATTGCCCGAAAAAATTTCAGTCCACCTATCTTCGTCAGGCACCAAAAAAACGTGTGAGCTACAGTCTACACAATTGTATGCACTTCCATTTTAGAAGGAACATTTTCAACGCAGAACGATTCAAACTTGGTGCTTCTGTTTGAATTGCCAAGAAGCGCCAAGTTTGAATTGTTGCAAGTTTTGCTGACGCCTTGGAACAATTTTGGTGCTGCGTTTTTGCTGTAAGTTATTTTATTATGAACATCAAACAAAGTATTTGTGCCAAACCATTGGTTTTTCGTTAACATATTTCCCTCAATATTTCCCAATAAAAAATTGTTTCCGAATCAAAAACTAGAGCGAAGATTATTTATCCCTGTGGAAAATGTTAAGAGAAATTTGTTTGTGGAAAGCATTTCCTGCAGATAGTAGAATTGTAACGCTCACAAAAGAAGCTTCTATCATTTGAATTCACTCAGATGATGCACAAACATTTACGCCAACATCGGTGTAAATTTTTTCCTCTTCAACAATTGAAACAAGTACAATTTTTTGGAATTCTGTCCTTCCATCATGTTCCTCTGCAACTAATATGTCTGTCAAAACGTGCCTTTTTGCATGTCACACTTCGTTTTTACCGGTAATACAAAAAAAAGTGTTAATCTAGAATATATATTTTTGGAAATTCGGAATTCCCATCCCTTACTTAAGTTTGCTTATTTTCATATATTTAGCATCCAAGCCAGAATAGCCAAGCGAGGCCTTGAATTGTTGGCGGTAGGTGGAAAGTTGGTATATTCAACTTGTTCCTTGAATCCTATTGAAGATGAAGCTGTTGTCCACAACGTTTTAGCTCAGTGTTCAGGTAATGAATTGTAAATGCATTGTATTTTTTTTCGTTTTCTCACAATTATATAGGTAAAGGATGTAGTTTTACCAGTCAGGTTTCATGGAATCGATGGTCCACATCACCACCTTTTAAAGATTTGATTTGCACTGCTTCACATACGCTGTATTAACTAGAATCAATTTGCAGCACAGCAACTGGTTTCGGGACTCGGCTCTGTCGTCCTGGCCGTAAAAAATCATTGGTCCCGGGTAGTCACAGTGGCTCCGGGCACGCCATATCAATGTTGTGCAAATGTACAGTTATACCAAGGTTCTAACAATTTCTAACAACTATTTCCCACATACCACCATACCCTGCCAGCTTGCCAACAAAGCTCCAGTTCGAGTTAAGCTTGCATTTATAATCACTTTCGATTATATTCAGCTTGTAGCTGTGTTTGTAATAGTACTATTGAAATAGTACAGCAGTTTGTAACAAGAGGCAATGTAGAACTTATGAGCTTTTGATACCGATTATTGGCTACACCTTAACAACCAGTTAATCTTGGTAACCATGTCTTAATTGTGAACTCACTTCTAACTACAGCCCCATTTTGATTCCAATTTCCTGTAAACCTAAATCTCCCCCACCATTTATTTATTTGGGGGTAAACATGGCTAGTCATGCCTAGACTAGATTATTTATTGCTGATAACATCCAGTCAGGCGAACAACATACCCATAAACTAACTGGGCTTGAAGATTTAATCCTGAACTGTAAGGTGCAAGTAGTCTGCGTCAACCTTTTGCATACAATTTAAGAATGGGTCAATGTTTAGTTTTTAGCCGTTCGTGAATCTCGTTGACATAAACATAATTGAGAGAGCTTACGGAATGTGATGAGTCTGATTGCCATAAACATAAGATGGCACTACCATCAATAGGAGGTGAAAAATGCTTAGATCTAGCACGATGTCATGCGGTGCAGACTAAAGATTTAAAAACCGTTTGATGATGAAAGTTAGTGGGTAAAACTGCCTCCTTTACCATTAGACGTATGAAAATAATCAAACGACCTTCCACTTCCACACCGTTTTATTTTTCTTTTGAAATTTTTCGTGCTTTAAGCTAGGAAATATGAATGCAATTACGTAGAGTGAAATATTAATTACATGTTGAATTAGAAATTTGATCGATTCCACCTTGCAACCACTGATGCCCCCCACAAATCATTCATGTTCACAGCTTTCGAAAGAATATAAATGGTTGCTGTCCATAAAAAAAAAAAAGAATGTAAAGCACTACCAATGTACACCAGTTACAATTTCTAACAAGGACATTTACTCTTTAAAATTCATAATCTTGTGTTCATAATCTGCAAAGTTCATGTAACGCTGTTTTTCTTGACGTAAGGTGCTGTTGAACTTGTGGATGCTAGCGCTTCAGTGCCAGGATTGATTTCAACCAAAGGCCTTAGCCACTGGAAAGTTATGAGCCGCGATTTGCAAGAATTCCAATCATTTGAAGAAGTACCTGAAAGACATAGGACGCAGATACGCCAGCAGATGTTTCCTCCCGCTGCTGAAGACGCTGGAAAGTTTCATCTGGATCGCTGGTATTAATATTTTGCAGTCTGTCTCACCATCTATAAAGGGTAGTACAGAAATGGCTGGTGATCAAAACTAGATGATGTGAATGTGCAAGTAGAGTTAGGGGAGGGCATAGAGAGAATTCAACTAACCCTGGTGCTATCAGTGACTTTCACATCAAATGGTAACTTCTAAAGCTCGGCCGATACCAATACGGTCGGATGCTTTCTTAACCGATACCTATACTTAATGCATTACTCCAAGTAAAGTTAATGTTTCTTCCATATTTAAAAATTAGTTTGCGTAATAAAGTTGTACTTGTTAGTATTGAAAATAAATTTGATGAAAAATTCTCATTCTCCCAAGCTCTATGAGCAAGCTTCTTGCATACCGTGCGTTTTTTGGAACCAGTTTTTGTTAATTAACTTGAGAACGACTGAAGCTATCGCTCTGAAATTAGCACCATTGCAAAGCTCTCGAAAAAACGGTTCGAATGGTGTATTGGAACATCAAAAACAGTCAATTTTTTTAGAAAATATCTCAAAAACCTATATTTGACCAAAACAGTTAGCTGATACCGATCCGATACTAATTCTACTAGTATTGGTACCGATACCAATTCCACTACTTTCGGTGCCGATATCGATGCCAATATCGGTGTCGGACGACCCTTAGTTACATCATAGAACCTTAATGTAAATTCGAAACTTGTAGGCTCTGACGAGTCATGATCTTGACCAATGCAAACGCTAGAATGAACTCCGGTTCACTAATTTGAGAAATGTCAAAATTACTGAGTCTTGTTATGCTGTTCTGTTGGCACCCTGCCAGTAATGAGGTCCATGGTCCTCATAACTTGGTGGAGTCTGCTAATGAAGCACTAATAAACAGAAACTGGCATACTAAATACTACTCTTTCAACAATTCTTTGAGACACACGTACAAGTAGGCAATGGTGCAGTAATTGACACAAAATGGCAAAAGTTTAGTCGCCAATGGCAGCTCCAAATGAAAAGGTCTATAATTTATTACGTTGCGGTTACATACTAATGATACTATAGCATTTTTTGGGGTGCAAATTGTTGTAGGCTATCTACAGTTGATAGTATTTGTAACTTTTTTTTTCAGTGTTATTCAGCTGACAGCTGACATTAATGTTAATGTTGACATGGGTAGTTTGAGACTCTGACCTTCCTAGGAAATTTTACAGTACGTGCGTAAAAATTATTACATATGTGCGTCGTCATGACTATGACAGTTCGAAAAAACCGGCAACCGATGTTTACTATGGTTGGAATGAGGCATCATGGGCATCATGAGGCATTGGTGATTTGCATTTTTTTTTTTAGCAATTCACATTTTTACTAATCAACTTCTGGACTGTAAATTGTAGGCCTGTAGAAGTTTTTGGTTTTATTTGTGATTAATTTTTTTTTTGTCTCCATGAAGAATGTAACTTAGTCGTACTTTATTTTCTTAAAACTCAAGCCACGAGGTATTGGAATTGGATCGGCTGATGTGTTTTCAACTCTGGAATCGTATATCGGAATCAGCATTTTAGCAGATTGGTGCATCCTTTGGTTATAGACGTGAAGTTGCGGTCCTAGACTTTTTCAACATGTATTAAGCTCTTTTTGTCTTAAATTTTTGTTTCCGTTGGTATATGTTGGTTTTTGATCTCTCAACCCTCAACACTCTTTTCATTCTCATCCAGGAAGTAGGGGTCGTATTAACTTAAACTATTTTCTCATGAACTGCAATACATCATGAACTTAGAATTTCCTATCTTGGAACAGACATTGCTAAATTCGCCCATAATTTTTTTTCAGCATGCGCATTCTTCCACATCATCAGAATACTGGTGGCTTTTTCGTGGCTGTCTTTCGGAAGGTGACATTGCTGCCAGGAGAGAAACCCAATACTCCCATTGTTTTAGAACCTGTAAAACGTAACGAAGCTGTTGCCGAGGGTGGCCCTGCAACAGAGGCTGTGGATGGCAATGGTGTATCTTCATCAGATATTGTGGCATCGACTGCCCCATCATCTGCTGTTGTGGAGTCGACGTCAAGCAGGTATGGTGCACCGCAGAATGACACAAAATGCAACAAATTAATAACGTAATTTTAACATCAGTTTTAGAATTTCTTTTCAGTTTTTAAATTCTCAACTTGAAAGATTTAAATTTTAGATTAATTGTGAGGAAACTCTACTTCAAAAATAACTACAATATCTTAAATTGTTGGTGTTTCGTTTTATTTTATTTCTTTATTTTTTGTTTTATTTTCTGTAGATCATTATCACCACCACCGAGGAAAAAGAGCAAACTCTTCGGCATTCATAAGGAAGACCCATTCATATTTTTCAAAGATGATGAAGAGATTTGGCCTCCTATCAGGTTGGTGAAACTTATTTTTTGCTGGAAATTGCCTTATGTGCATCTCCTGGGTGGTTAAAGTCTTTTTTTTGTAGAAATTGGGGAGGGGAAGAGGCAGCGTAATGTCGACTCAACCTTTCACAAATAATGAACGTAACCTGCGGAAAGTGGTAATGCAATGAGGGCTTGGGGAACACAATCTTAAAAATTGTTTTGTTAAACAAGCTGCACTCAAAACAATACTGTTGGCACTGGAAAGGAGCTGTATCGGCTAGGCGACTTCATTTTTTCAATAACTTTACGAAAAGTATTAACGATTTTAAACTTCAAATACACCATTAGCTTTCGAATAGTGCTAACTTCAGATCGATAGCTTGAGTCATTCTCAGATTGAATATTTACCAAGAACCAAAAATAAGTCCCAATACAGAAAGAAATTTACTAACAAAGTCCAAAAACAGAAAAAGTTTTCGTCGGATCTAGAGAGAGAAGAAACCTCAAAAGAATGTACAGGTAGTATAAATTTCCGTTTTAGGCTGTAGAAACCAATTTTAACCCCCTAACCCCTCTGATAAATTTGAAAAATAATTAACGATTTAATGAGTAAAATTGCATTAGTATCACATCGTTAAAGTTCGCATAGGTGCTTACAGTGTTAGTTCCCATAATTATAATAGACCCAGACATTGTGTAGTTAATATTATGATCAACCAATTATACTTCGCTTGGTCTGTCGTCATGACGTACGTATGCATCATTGTTTTTTATCTTCTTATGTATTAATTTGGTTTTTTCCCTATAGATTCTACGGTCTATTCAGTTTTTGTTTGTGAACTTGGTGTTTATTTTACACAGTATATACATCTATGTATGTGCTATATATATATATTTTCACATTATAGGGATTATTATGGAATGGACCCAAGTTTCAACTCCTGCCATTTGCTAACTCGTTGCCAAATTGGCAAAAAACGCAATATTTATTTCGTTTCCGAGGCTGTGAAGGATGTGCTGACTTGCAACTCTGGCAGAATAAAGGTATGAATGTTTCTTTTTTCTGTAGTATTTCAGGTTTACTGTAAAATGACCCTTTAGGCCTATCGGTATTACTTTGAAACTCACTAGAATCCCCTGGAACTCGGAATTGGACCTACACATGGATGTCCTTTTTGAGCAGACGAAAATGACAAAGATGTAACCAGAAGACTACTTTTTCCTTGATTGTGCCTGATGAAGACTTGATATACAGTCGAAAACTTGCAAGATACAGACCGTATCCTGATTTTGAAAGTGAGCGTGATGAATAATTTCCGAGTTCCAGGTGTGGTTATTGTAAGGTAAAAAACTTGAAGTAAAGTGATTTGGTGAAAGGTTGGTTCGGCCGTTAGAACGTCACTTGAATGAAACATAAGTTAATAAAGGTGACTTACTTTACCATGTTATTTACGGGACGGAAACCCAAATGGGCTGAATTAATGATTAACGGTTGGTTTTCCATCCAGTTATTACTGAACTTCGGGCTTTTTTGTGTATTCCTTTAGCTTTCCTCTGGTCACATTCTTGCTCACTTCTGAAATTTGAATTTGCGAGACTTGTAGCATTCAGTATTCATTTGGCAGTCTTGTTGTTCCTTGCTTCCGTTTCTTGTCAAGTTGCTTCACAAAGTCCCTTCCAACGAGATGTTTTGCATTTGGATAGGGTGGTTGTTCATTAGGGGTATTTGTTGGACTTGTGGTGCTGAATGGCAATAGATGCAAGGCATTTAAGGTGGTCATCTCTTACCGAATTCTATTTAATTAATGTTACTGCTCCACTCCACTCGACCGCTTGACTAATTCTTTATGAGATCGAGTGGAGTGAAGCAGAAGACACTAAACTTTTCCAGACAGTTTCTGACCCAAACCCCTACAAACTTTCGGATTTAAACAGCCTAATGGGAAGGCGTAGACTCCCCTATGGCAGATTGATGACTCGACCTTTCCATCTTTATCGCATAGACGTTTGGAAAAGACATCATAACCCTCCGGGCTTCACCCTCCCTCTGAATACATCCTTTCCAACGGAGACACTCTTTTGGTGGACCGATGTTCATGTCCTCTCTGACCACACCTCTTCACGAACCTCGACCAGGCCTCATTTTCCTAACGGATGCATCACTAGCACGGCTGGGGAGCACATATCGGTGACTTTGAATTCGATCACATCAATGTCCTGGAATTTACAGCTGTTCTCAAAGCCCTTCGTCTCTTCCGAGACATAGTTGCAGTCGAGATTACACAAGTCCAAGTAGACATCACCACGATCATAGCTTACCTTCAGATAGGTGGTGTAACAAAGTCCCGGAATATCCATCATGTGACATCAGAAATATTCCGTCTTTGCATCCAACTGAACACTTCCCTCCACTCTCTCCACAATCCAGAAGTCGGAACTTCATCGCGGACTGCCTTTCCAGATGCAACAAGACATCATCAGGAGAATGGACCCTCAACACATCGACTTGCATATCTCTGTTCGCTTTAAAAACGTCTAGATTCATACTCTGGAACGTAGCAGACGACATTACTTACGTACGGAGGAAAATATGCAATATTCCAGACAGGCAAGAACGATTTAACAATTCTTGGCAAATTTCGATAGTCAATTTGCTGTGGATGGAAAAACCCGAGCTTTTTCTTTGTTCAGTCAGGACTCTACGTTTCTACCTTGAACGAGCAGATAACGAAATCCGCAAAGGTAAAAATGAACTGTTCTTACCATTCAAGAAAGACTTAGGTGAAACATCCGCCACAATGATTGCTTCTTGGATCAAGACCATCATCCTAAACACACTCGATACTGTGGACATCAGCTGCCAAGACAACAACGTCCGAGTGACGGCACGTGAGCTGAGAGCCATCTCGACAACTTTGGCCTTCCACAACAGCATCTCGATTCCGGAAATCATGCAAGCACTTTCATGGAAGAACACATCCGTATTCATCTCACACTACATCAGGGACATGACCATCCATGCTCACGGACTACACAACCTGGGACCCACCATCACAGCCAGAAGTGTCGTTCAACCCCCATAGCATTAAGAAGTTGATGTCTTACAATGGCCCTTTTCAGGGCCACCAAATCTGGAAAGAGACCAAATTTTTGTTTTTCTGACCAATTCAATAAAGACAATTTTATGTTGTGTAAAGTCTGTGGCTTTTGGCGGATCCAGCTCGTAATCCCTAGGGTACTTTTTCAGGTGATGCCCACCGCCAAGTTCGATGAAATGTTCTGCAATGCATAAATTGCAGGTAATGTACGTTTTCGATGCAATGGAAACAGAATTGCCCCCACTGGGTAAATTCTGTTTCTAGTGCTTAAGACAAAAACATACATTACCTGTTTCTTCCCCTCCCTTGAGTCACCACCTGGCAACATATTAAGAAGTAAAAGGTGATTTGGCTTGGCTAGCGAGCTGACCAGTGATTGGTTGTTTTTTTTTAGATAGTAACACATTGCACTTAAGAATGAAATGCAAAAATTGAGTTAGCCGGTGAGGCCAGCAATTCTCTTTTTTTTTTTTATTCTACATACTAGCCAAGACTCTTGCTCAGTCATAGCTGTCATGTTTACATTATCTTTTAGTTATTTAATAATTTGCTCCAAGGTATGTAATTGACTCTTTGCTGAAGTTATCCTTTTTTTTTTTTTACAGTTGATTAACACTGGTGTAAAAGTGTTTTGCAGAAACGATAACAAGGGAGCAACTTGTAATTTTAGGCTGACTCAAGAGGTATGTTTACTAGAAGTATTTGCTTGTTAACCATCTGAAGCATCACTTCTGTACAATTAAAAAATCGGACTTCAGCAGTCCAGTTTAAAAGTTTAAAATTTTTGGCTTGGTTGGGATGTGCTAGTTTTACCTGGGTTAATTTACCACAAATTGCATGTCTAATCATTCTACGTCTCGAGTTATTGCATTTTTGAGTTTGAACAAACAAACTTTAATTGTACTACGAACATTTTGTAGTTTACACGTGCCACGTTGTTTTTTAATGGACTGGAATGAAATGGATTCGATCCATCTGTAACTTGATTATGCTAAATTGTATTTTTCCTTGTTAATAGGGTCTCCACACAATTATTCCATTTCTGAGCTTGCGT
>JAHWFP010150392.1:0-10902 GCA_023313725.1 Lithobius niger | reverse complement strand
CTCCACGTACACCAGGGAAACCGGGGGCGTTACAAGCACCTAAGCCGACGTAGCGTCCGCCGTTACATCGCCAAGAAACTGTGATCGTGTTGCAAAGTGCGTTAGACGAACATCATTACGAGTTACAAGAACTATACAATGAATTAGCTCCGGCTATCGAAAAACGTGAAGCCTTTATACTGCAAAAGCAGGAACTGGCAAGAAAAAGAATTAGCCTTAAAATCAGAAGAGTTAAGACTAAAAACCTTAGAAATCGCTGATAGCGAACGAAGGCGTGATGTTGAGTTAGCCGAATCAAACCGACGTCGTACTCATGAATTAGCGTTACAAGACCAAGCAGCCTTGATTAAGGATCGTGAAGCTGTTCTTAAAGCTCAAGAAGCAGCTCTTACTGAGAAAAATAATGCTCAGGAATTAGAAAAACTAAACTGCAGCTCGAATTTGCTCGCCTAAATGCTGTTAGTATTAACGTTAACGCTCCAGCAGTAGCTAACCACGCTCCCCCATGTCCAGTAACTCCCGTACCTAGACACGGGAAAATTTCTGATGTTGTAAGGTTGGTTACCCCTTGGACTCCTAAAACGGAGATTAATAGTTTTTTTTAAAATTTTGAGAGAACTATGACAACCCAAAACATACCTAGAAATCAGTGGAGTACAGGTTTAATACCCGTAGTGGGAGAAGTTTTAATTAAAGTTTGTGACCAATTAACGGATGCAGAAATGCAATATTATCATGTTGTCAAACTTAAATTACTCGACAGGTTTGTCCAAACTAAGGAGTCGGTTCAAACTGTATTTCGTTCCCTTGAAAAAGAAAGTGAACAGTTGTACCAGGATTTTAGTTTTGAATTAGAAACTTTATTTTCTTGTTGGCTTTAGTTGGCCAAAGTTAATGGGGAGTTTAACAACCTAGTTAACTTAATGCTTTTAGAGCAATTCATGAAGTCTTGCCCTGTCCCTTTTCGCAAATGGTTGCCCGACCAGGTCCGGACTGGCACCTTGGCCGAAGCGGCAAAATTGTGTGACTAATACACAACCCGCAACAAGCAAATCGCTGTTGACACGGCTTCCCATGTAGCAAAAACCCAGCCTGTCGCTGGCACATCTAGTAATGCTTCTAAAGCAACCTCTAACCATCGTGGGGGCAACAGAACCCACAATACTGCAGCTAAACCGGCTGGTCCTGCAGAGAGCAGCGGTGATTCCACTGGTGGGGATTCTGCCAGCAGCAACATCTCAAATAAGGAGTTTGACAAACAACGTAAACCTTTTACAGGCACGTGTTTTTTCTGTAAAAAATTTGGACATAGACGTTCCGACTGTCGTTTAAGACAGGCACAAGAAGCCTCAGCTTCCGGTGCTGAGTGTAATTTTGTTTCCCACACCCCCCCCCCCCAAGTCGTGTTGGCAAAACATTCACGAGTGGACCATGAATGGTTCAAAATGCCTTGTACTTAGAGATACAGGTTCTTCACACGGTGTAATTGCTAGAGACTTAGTCAAACATGAGCAATTTACAGGCGAAAACACGCACTGTCGTAACGCCCTTACCGATCAGACAACTGCCCACGCTATTGCTTTAATAGATGTGCAAACCCCGCATGGCCCTATCCGTACGGAAGCCCTCGTGTCCGACCATATGGGTCCGAGCTTCAGTATGTTACTGGGAATACCGTCCCAAACCATCCTAGAAGTAAAGGGTTTTCAGTCCCTCCCGTCTAACGTAAACGCTACCATGCGCACTCAGACGCGTGCCGCTAGCCAGTTGCCGATCGTTAAACTTGATTACCGTGAGGTGTTAAGTGAGAGCGAAGAGGAGTCATGCAGTGATGACGACTCAAGCGTGTCGACCCCCCTCGAAGCCCCAAGCGGTTTCACGAGCGCAAAACCAGACGTTTTAGACGCTGCTATTCTTGGGCCACAGTCAGAGCAATTTACAAATTTGTTAGACATTGACAAGAATAAATTTGCCGATTTGCAACATAAATGTCCCTCTTTACAGTTGTGTTGGAAATACGCTGAGCTGCCTGAAAGCCAGCAAGACAAAATAAATTGTTTTTCGTAGACAACGGTTTGTTATTCCGCAAACCTTTTCGCCCTGACGGAAGACCGTTAATGATCAGACAGTTGGTTCTTCCCCAGGAGTGTAGGGATTTAGTATTAAGCACTGCACATGCCAATGCATGGGCCGGCCACTTAGGGCGTGCAAAAACTAAGGAAAGAGTGCTGACTAATTTCTACTGGCCTAAGTGCTTTACCGATATTGAGACTTACGTAGCCACATGTTTGACTTGCCAAAAAAATGGCAATACAGGGCAAAAATTTGTTGCTCCCATGGTGCTCGTGCCCGTGGATGATGAGCCCTTCAATCGATATATTAATGATATCGTGGGACCCATCAGGCCTACAAGTAAGTCCGGATTCAAATATATTTTATCATTATTGGATCCCGCAACCAAATTCCCAGAGGCTGTGACCCTTAAAGAGGCCAACAGCCAAAATGTTGATGACGCCTTACTCCTTGTATTTTCAAGATTAGGCTACCCCAGCGAATTGCAGTCTGACTTGGGCTCAGTTTTTATATCTGAACTCACAACTTTATTTTTGGAAAAATGTGGAATCAGGTGTGTTAATTCCAGTGTTTGTCACCCTCAATCAAACAGCGTGGAACGATTCCATCGTACGCTCAAAGCGGTGCTAAGAGCTGTCACTCACGAGCATCCCCACGATTGGGAAAGATGCATCCCTGGGGCCAGGTTTGCCCTGCGTACTGCTCCTCACGAGAGCACTAGCTTCACGCCAGCCGAAATGGTGTATGGCCGAAATTTAAAGGGCCCTCTTGAGCTTAAAAAGCCAATGGGTTGAACCCGACGTTCACCCATCCGTCTTGGAGTATATCCTGGATTTACTCCATCGCTTCAAATACTCACGGGAACTCGCACAAGAACAAACTGTGAAGAGTCAACTTAAAAACAAACAATATTATGACACCAAGGCAGTTGAACAAAAGTTCAAGGAAGGGGATAAGGTCTTAGTCCTTAAACCTACTCGTGCCAATAAGTTAGAAATTTATTGGGATGGCCCATGTGAAGTGTTGAAACGCCTTTCTGACACAAACTATCTAATGAAGAAGTCTTTTGGTTTGAAGAAAGAAACAGTGTATCCTATAAATCTTCTCAAACCCTATCTGCCTAGGGAAGGGGCCTGTAACCATTCCTACAGTGACGAAAGGGAATACAATCCCTCTGACCATGTGTGGACCGGTCAGCCGGGTGACGGCCACATTACAGCCAAGGAGGCCATGGGTCTTTTCAAAAAGACTGGTGATTTGTCAGAATCACAGAAAAACGATTTATTAAAAATCTTTGAAAAAGTGGACGGTGTTTTCTCCGCTCTGCCGGGTCGTACTGACCTTATCACTCATGATGTCGAACTTGTGGATACCCAAGTTAAGCCCTGCAAATATTATTGCCATGCGAAATTTGAAAGAGATTTAATTGTAACTGAAATCAGGCGTATGCTTGATTTGGGCTTGATTGTTGAGACGGATTCTCCTCACGGATCACCAATGATCATTGTTCAAAAGGAGGACGCCAGCCCACGTCCCGTAGCTGACTACAGGGAATTAAACAATAACACGGTAACTAAAGATTACCCAATTCCAAATATTAAGAGTGCATTGAAAGAGCAGCCAAGTGGAAATTTATTCCCATTTTCGATTTAAATCGTGGATTTTGGAAAGTGCGCTTGACGCCACAAGCTTCTTTAGCTGCCACAATCACAACTCCCATTGGGAAGTTTGCTTCCCTCATAATGAACATGGGGATGAAAAATGCCCCATTTTGCTTCCAAAAGCTAATGGACAATGTCACTCGTGGCATGAAAGAATTTGTGACACCCTTCCAAGACGACACTGCTGTGGGGGCCGAAACGTGGCCTCAGCATCTCGATAATGTACTCCAATTTCTCCTTGCTGTCAAGAAGGCCGGACTCACTGTTAATGCAGGAAACTCGCAGGTCGCTTGCCACAAGGCTACCTTCCTAGGTCATGAGGTTGGAAATGGATCCCGTTTCCCCCTCTGAGGTAAAAGTCCTTGCCGTGCAGAAGTTTGCACGACCACAAACCAAGAAAGATGTCCGTTCCTTTCTAAGCCTTGTAGGCTATTACCAGCGCTACATCCCTCAGTATTCAGAAATGTGTGCTTGTCTAACAGACTCCTTAAAGAAGGATGCACCTGACCCAGTAACCTGGGATGAATCAAAACAGCAGGCTTTTGATACTTTGAAAAATGCTCTGGTGACGTTACCAGTCTTAAGAGCTCCCGACTTCAACCAAACCTTCATTTTGCAATGTGATTGTTCTGAGAGAGGTATGGGTTGTGTTTTGACTCAAGAATTCGAAGGAGATGAACATCCCTGTCTCTATGTGTCAAGAAAGATGACAGCTAGAGAACAGACCTATGGAACTACAGAAAAAGAATGTGCGTGTTTGATCTGGTCAGTTGCTAAATTACGGCCTTACATTTATGGGACAAAATTTATCATTGAGTCAGATCACAACCCGTTACGTTGGCTCAAGCAAATATCTGGAAAAAACCCCAGATTGCTTAGGTGGAGCCTTACCCTTCAAGACTACGACTATACAGCTCATTACAAACCTGGAAAGTATCACTTGAACGCTGACACTTTAAGTCGGTATTTTGTTTAAACTGTAATTTTAAATATTTCGTTTTCAGTGTAAAATTCTGCTGAGAACCATTTATTTATTTTCGAAACATTTTTTTTTAAATAAAACAATGTGGTATATTGAAAATGCAACCACACCCAAAGGAACTTTCAGCTTTTCCCGTTTCGGAACTTCTCACCTAAATTTTAAGTGCCAATGATTTTATTCTCCCTGTTATTATCAACGCCTTCCTAAGTGGAAGGATATTAACAGAGATTTTAACGACACATGTTAAATATTCATTAGGAATATTCTACGAGAGTTGCAATCTGTCCCCGGTTGGCTCTTCTTTAAGTTTTCTACGAAATGGCTTTCTTTAAAAATAGCTGTCTGGTGACGTTTCCTGTCTTAAGAGCTCCCGACTTCAACCAAACCTTCATTTTGCAATGTGATTGTTCTGAGAGAGGGATGGGTTGTGTTTTATCTCAAGAATTTGAAGGAGATGAACATCCCTGTCTCTATGTGTCAAGAAAGCTGACAGCTAGAGAACAGACCTATGGAACTACAAAAAAAGATTGTGCGTGTTTGATCTGGTCAGTTGCTAAGTTACGGCCTTACATTTATGGGACAAAATTTATCATTGAGTCAAATCATAACCCGTTACATTGACTCGAGCAAGTGTCTGGAAAGAACCCCAGATTGCTTAGGTGGAGCCTTACCCTCCAAGACGACTATACAGTTTGTTACAAACCTGGAAAGTATCACTTGAACGCTGACACTTTAAGTCGGTATTTTGTTTAAACTGTAATTTTAAATATTTCGTTTTCAGTGTAAAATTCTGCTGAGAACCATTTATTTATTTTCGAAGCATTTTTTTTTATTAAAATTCTGTGGTATGTTGAAAGTGCAACCACTACCAAAGGAACTTTCAGTTTTTCCCGTTTCGAAACTTCTCACCTAAATTTTAAGTGCCAATGATTTTATTCTCCCTGTTATTATCAACGCCTTCCTATGTGGAAGGATATTAACAGAGATTTTAGCGACACATGTTAAATATTCATTAGGAATATTCTACGAGAGTTGCAATCTGTCCCCGGTTGGCTCTTCTTTAAGTTTTCTACGAAATGGTTTTCTTTAAAAATAGCTGTCTGTCTACCCCTCTGCGAAAAAGGTTAGCACTGTCGTTAAAAGGTTGTTGGTTTTTATCCACAAAACCTCCCAGCATATATTGTTATGTCTTAAGTTATGGGTTCCATCTCAAAACCCTTCTGTGTTTAAAATTCCCTTGTAAACCAAGTTGTCTGGTAACCTTAAACCAGTCTAGTGGTGTGTTTAACAGTAAATAGAGCTGGTCATTTTATGCGTCCCCAAATTGTGTGCAATTTTCTAACAACTATTGCAGTCTAGGTTTATTGGAATGCGTCTGGCGGTTTTTTTCGCAGCCTTCCGGGATAAAAAAAAAGGCTAGACTTGAGCAGGGGCTGACCAGATATGGGGCATATTACCAGAGCAATAGATGGCCTCATTTATCTGTTAATTCATACAAAAAAAATTAACCTTGTACAATGTACATTCAGTCAAACCTAGTGTTTTTCCGAATCTTTTTTTTTATGTCTTGCTCACTTCTCTGGTTGCCTGTACAATATTCCTGCACCAAGCAGCGCGGACAGCAACTAGTTGATTTTGCAAAAATAGTGTTTCTTTTTAACTTTGTAACTTTAAATTTACATCAAATTTTCTTAGCCACAAAAACGTTGGTCCCCCAAAAATACAAAACGGCGAAGTTTATTTTTGTAAAAAGTGTTTTAATATTTACTTGTGGATCCGGGGATAGGATACCATCCCACTGGCCTGATAAAAGCCGAGCTAATGCTTAACTCGTGTTGTTCTTGACTTACTTTACATGGCTTGGCAGTCTTGATAGTGGCATGTCTTGTGTGCACTGACCTTTTCTGTTTTAGCTTCCATTTTGCATTCACCAGGAACCCCAAATGGAATCCTCTGCGTGGGGACCTGTAAGGGCTTTTTGGCCAAAACCATTTGGAGAAGATACCGGAACTCCAGCTGTCAAAAAAACCTCCGGGAAAAATCATTTTCATGAACTCTAGTTTTTTTTCCCAAGTCTCGGTGCCCCCCGCCCTTAACTTGTCCGACCTCCAACTTCAAACCACTGTATCTACAGGAGTTATCATCCGAATTGACCCATCATTGAATTTCTTAATAGCCACAACTTTATTCTTCTATTCTGCGAAAACAGAACTCAAAAATTCCTTCTGGTTCTCCAGCTACAAGCTTAAGAAAAAGTCACCAAACTGTGCCGCGACACACACACACTTCCGGTCATCGTAACTCCAACCAATTTGTACATTTGTAATGATTTCTTTTCGATTTTTATAGGCATAAAGCCGACCTAGCTTAGATTAGTTGTGGAATAGGAGGGACTTCCTTTGCAAAGGTACTCAACCTCATAAATAGGATGTGAACTTGTCAAATGTGATATTTTTTATTTTGATTTGTAGCGCGCCCAATTTATATGAAAAATTTCCATGATAACTAAGTTCTGCCACTGCAAAGTTAATGCCCTAACTTTAAATGCGTTTTAGCATTTTTCCCTACGTTAATTATTTACTCTTTTGCTATTCTAAATTGCCCCTTGAACACAACCAGGGTGATCTGCATTTAAAAGATTTTTCGGCAATTTTACCGGACACCATTTTTTTTTTGTTTATAAATATTGATACGAAAATCACCGAGGGTGGCCACCCACAAATCCCAGTGCAATTATAACTGAATCTTCCTTCTATTAAAACAATCCAGTAACAAGATCTGTTTTCCATAGCCATTAAATTGATATTCTGTGCAAACACTTCGTCCCCCCCCCCTCAATAGTTGCGATACCTAATATCGTAGTTTTAATTTATAGGCCTAACCACGTTGTGAGTTCAAAGCTCAGTTCTTAAGGCCTCTCAAGTCACAAAAGTCGGCAATTCCCATTGCTCTTCTTCTTGCCAATATTCCCTTCCAACCAGATCTCAGGATTCAATTCCCTGACCACTCAAGAGTGCAAGGCTACCCTGCCCGTCCGCGCTGCCCTACCTACTTCCGGTAGTGACAGCCTGGCCGGTTTTGGTCGAGTCACCCCTCCTCCCAAGGTTCCACAACCCTACTCTACCCCCCCCCCCGGGGTCGCTCTCCTACAGGACCGCGCTTGCCCTCTACCTGGCTGTCCCACAGCAGGCATAAAAACCCAGCCCCGCGAGGCAATCGTGAGCACAGCTCCGATCGCTGTTCGGGCGAGCACAGCTCACAGATCTCGGACTAGGAGGTGCGCCGATTGGGACCGGAACGATGCCGTCCGATAGTTGCCATGCCGGGCACTATGGTTGTGGTTCGTATCATGTAGTTCGAAAAATTGAAGGTTTCTATTTAGGACCCCCAAATCTAAATTCATAGTTTAATTTTAAAGCAACTCCTAGTTTGATAAATTTATGATTTAACTTCGTACGTTGGCAGTTTCTGAACTTAGTTAATCATAAACGTCAGGGTGGTTCCCTTCCTAAAAACCAAGTCTATCTTACTTATTTTAAAGAATTTAATTTAAGTGAAAGTCTTGCTTAAATTGCTAGTGCTCCCGTTGAGCCGATCTAGTTCAGATTTAACTGGGAGTTTAGTTGAGTTTGTGCGCAAACAACATACTGTAGGCCTAATTGTAACTTGCGGCTGCTTTTGCATTAGGAGGTTGAAACATACCTGAGTGAACTTTTCTTGATGTGAAAGGTAACTGTTTTCTTAAACGCCAAAGTTCGTTTGTTGAATTTCATGATGTAAATTCGTTGCTTACTTAAAGCTTTCACTTGTCAAAACTCGTGTGAAAATGTAAAGTGTTTTTTTTTTATATTTTGTCTTACTGCCTAAATAAAACCAAGCGTTTTAAACGTCAGTTGTTTTTACCCAGTTATTAATTGTACAGTTAAAATATTACGTAAACCCCCTTTTATTCTTAACTCAGGATTTAGCTGCAATTAATGTCACTCCACCTCGTGGCAGCATGTACCGTGTAATTTAGTATTTGTTAGCCTATTTAAATTAATAATAGGATATTTTCGCTCCGTTCCCTACATCGGGCCCGTAGCCACGACTGTTCTTTGATAAACCAACAAAACACCAAAAGTATTATTTTTACAAGACCGAAGTCTACCTGATGTCAGGGATGTTACAAGCACCTCAGCCGTCGTAGCATCCGCCGTTACATCGGTGCCTCGGCCGTGAAAAACTCCAACTTCAACAACCTGTAACTTCCAGAAAAATGGTCTGATCAGTATCATCTATAAAGCTCGTAATAGCCACAAACTTTATCTGCATTTCCCCCGGAAACAGATCACGAAAATTCCATCTAGAACTTTCACAGCATCCATTTGAAAAACGCACGAAACTGAAGCCGTAATTGCCATAGCGCGCGAGACGCCATTTTTTCGCAACTTTGTAAACATTGTAATTATTTCTATTTTTCACTTAGGCATAAAGCTAAGACATTAGTTTAGTGTTTGATAAGAGGGGCTTCCTCTACGAAGGTACTTAACCTCAGTTTTTATGTACAGACACTTTGTTTTTATATTTCTTAAGTAGATTTAAGGCGACAATCATGAATGTATTTGAGAAATATCCGACATCCAAAACCCAATTTTGCAACTGCAAATTATGTTTAAACTATTTAAAATGCGTTTTAGCATCTGCTTGTATCTTAAACCTTTTATTTTATAATAATCTTATAACGTAATCTTTTGCCATCACCACTACCGGAGCTTAGGCAACTGTAGCGGTGCTCACAGGTCCTTGAGGTGCCTACTGTTCTGCACTGACATCTGGTGTGGTCCCCGGAAAGTTAGAAGTACTTCGGGTGGCCGTTTTTACTTTTGCAGAATTTAAACAATCATGGCAGTCACTACTGCACGGTTAGGAACAGAGCGTCTATATCCTATCTGACGCTTTAGTACTATCTAATCGTTTTGGTTCACTGCCACCAGGTGGGTGGTTTAATTGCTAACTTTAGGCTTTAAATAAAAATGAGTTGTTTTTAGTTAAAACACTAGCAAATTAAATCTCTCTAGAAGCAACTGAGTTTAAAAACTCTTCGTTTTAATAAACAGGGGAAAGAAACACTTTACAGGGCAACTAGTCTCTACAAAATAGCTTTCAGTGAAAGCACAAGAAAAATTAATTTACAGGAATAAATTATCAGCAACGAATTTCAAAATAAAATTCACACTTACAATTTCGAATAGAAAATGTTCTGTAACGGCGGATGCTACGACGGGGTAGGTGCTTGTAACATCGCCGGTCGCCTGGTGTAACTAGATCTTCTTACTATTACTTTTGGGAACTTTTCGGTTCAAACGAGCACAACAGCTACAGTCCCGGCGTAGGAAATGGAGCTACTCATGTCCTAATATTGTAGGCTAACTGTAATAATAAGCGGTAACGCTGCCACCAAGGTGGGAAAAGGCTAGCTAAGCTAAGTTTAAGAGAATTATCTTACATGTTAACTTCTAGCAAACAACGAGCGAATAAACTGACGGACGTTTAAGAAAAACTCCTGGTTTTTATTTTATACAAACATGAATAAAAATATCGCACTACAATTACATTTGGTAACTTTACACCTAGTTTAGGTTATAAAATACAGGGGGAATTTACATTAAATTCGACACTAGAACCAACACGAGGTTCACGTAAAACAATTTCAAATAGAAAAAGTGAGTTGCGTAGGCTCAAGGGGATTTAACAAAGAGCCCTCTAAATTATCAACAGCCTCGGCTGACTAATAAAAGTAGACCTGTTTTACAGTTTTGTTTCTACGTGTAACAGCAAAGCATTAAACCTCCCAGAGTTGCTGTTGATAAGTCAACTCCTTAAATTATAGAAGCATCGCTACATAAAAAGTGGATCCGAGCGTTTAATCGATGGAAACCCCACGAAGATCAAACCGTCCTTTGTTTACTTTAAACTGCGTTTAAAAAAACATAAAATAAAGCTGGTTTTTAGTAAGGGACCGTGAACCCTTAAATTACGGCCGCCAACGTCCGAAATGCCGTTTGGCTTGACGCACCATAAATTTACCTTCTAAAGCTACGAGGTTAAGTTTAAGATTTAAAATATAAATTTTGAAATGTAACGGCGGACGCTACGACGGCTTAGGTGCTTGTAACGCCCCCGGTTTCCCTGGTGTACGTGGAG
>JAHWFP010150389.1:0-12971 GCA_023313725.1 Lithobius niger | reverse complement strand
CTTTATGGATGGCTCCAATTCAAATCTTATTATAACTTTATGGATGGTTCCAATTTAAATCTTACTAGACGTTTCAGTATGAGAAAGAAGTCTAGTAATGGAGGTTGAATGTGAGGAAAAGCACCAGACCAATGAATAAACAGTTACTGGCCAATAAATAACATACACATAAAAATACTGTAAATGCAACGTTTCGACCCAATATACGATTCTTTATCAAGTATATTTTGCCTCTAGGCCAGAAGTCAAAACATACGAGAAAACATTAAGTTAGTTCACAAAGCACAACTACGGCATAATAGTTTAAACACTAAAATTGGACCTAAGCCAGGGCGAAACCTAGTAAAAGGAAACCATACATTACTTCCTATGAATGCAGGTCGTAAGTGCTGCTGGAGGTGATTGCCGTGGTTTCTAAGCGGGAAACATTTCTAATTTCGAGTTTGTGCAAGATGGGAATAATTAAATAAACGGTTCGAATATATAATCCCATATTGCACAAACTTGGAATTAAAAACATTTTCTACTAGGGGACACTGTCTTATAAAGGAGGAATTGCCTCACCAGCACTTAGGACCTGTGTTGATTCGCAGAAGTAATGTTTTCGTATTGCCATGTTTCTAACTGGGTTATATCTAATTTTAGTGTTAAAATAAAAATTTTGCTTTAGGCTACACAAAATAGAATTAAATGTTTCTCAGGTAACGCCCGCATCCTAGAAAACAACCCACAGTTTTTTTCCCCAGCTTTTAATGAAAAAAATTCATGCTTTATGTTTACCCTTTGCCATGTGATTTAAACTTTAGAAGAATCCGGCTTGTCTATAAAAGGGTGAAAAGCAGCCCGTCTGAAGATATGTGAATTTAGATTTATTATAATAATAATAATATAATAATAATAAAATTACTTTATTACTTTAGTTTAAAAAAAAAAACTTAAGGAAATTCACATTAGCAAATGCAGGTCAAAATTTAAAACAAGAGTTTCAATACTTCTTCAGGAAAAAAGGGGGATTAAAAAGGAAGAAATCTAGAATAAAGGAGATTGGGGGTGGCTTGCCTCAAGGGTAATTTTCAGGGCGCAATAAGAGTGCCCTTAAATCACACGTATTAAGTTTTTTGCAGAAGGCATGTAACGACGGTGCCTAAACAATGTCATTTGGGAGCGAGTTCCAAACTGGAACCACTCTCAGGCCAAAAATACACGCTCCTGCAATTCAGGTTAGACCTGGCATTTATGAGCATAAGGTGATTTCCCCGGGTTTGACTCGGGTTTGACTCTCAGTACTAAAATTAAATAGCAGTAAATCGACCGGGAATAAACAGTGAATAATTTTGAAAGTAACGATGAGATCAGCCTTCAGACGTCTACATTCGAGGGTGTCGAGTTTGAGTACTTTCACCTTGATACTCAGAGCAATACGTGTTGTGTTATCTACAACATTTATCTGTTATCTGTACCCCTGCATTTGCCTTTCTCAATCCCAGTTTTCCACCTCCCCTGAAAACTCTCCAAACTTAATGTACGCTCTTTTAAGTAACCAATTTATTCCGATGAATTTCAGATTATCATTTCCTATGATTTTTATTTAACAACAAAAGGGCATCAGTTATGCTGGTTAAATTTGTTGAAAGTAATTTGTTGGTAACAGTGGTTTACCAAGTGAGTAGTACGCACCAGTTGATGGTGCATGCATTGACAGTTGCGCCAACAACTCTGAAACAATTCAACTCACCAGTAGAAGTCTACATCTACGAAATAAAGTCTTTCTATAGTATCAAGCTGCCAATTTCGAGTGGCATCGAGATTAATACAACATCGTCAGTTGGTTTAAAACTGTAAAGCTTTTAAGTGAAACACGGATCTTTCCTTTTGTATATTTATCATCAAAATGAACAAAGACAAAACTTTTAGCCAGCCAGGAATGTCCCATTCTGTGCGGCTGGGCATAGTTTGCACGTCAGCAAAATGATAAACGACGTGCACCGAAATTGCAGTAAAGTTTGTATCCGATTGCAATCCGATTGCGTCCTGGTTGCGTTAGTCCGCCGGGCTTTTCTTATGATGTATTGTTTCCTATAAAGGTCAACAAAACTCTTTCAACAACCTATCTTTTAAAGTGCTGCAGGCCATCTCCTTTCATCCGACTCTCATCCTTTTCCTCGCCATCCGGAATACAAGAGCTGAAACATGACAGATGAAATTCCCGCTGAAGTCCTCCGTATCTTTAATGATAACTCATGACAGGAAGACGACGCTCACAAACCCAACGTCATCTACATACTCTCGCGCACCATCTGCATACTAAACTCCTTAAACATCTACAAACTCCGGTCTTCAGGTTTCACAGCTAACCAAGTCATCTCGCTTCCAGAATGGTGCTTCGTGATCGGGGCGCTGGGTAATGGACGTTAAGGCGGCGCACATTAAATTTGAACAAACCTGAAAGTCACCGCCAGCGCAGATGTGATGAATATGCGCCTCGTTCCTTGGACTTTTCATGAGCAACTTTTACGCTTACAGATCCAAGCACCATTAGCTATGAATATGAAATGCTTTTAGCGTATTACTAAAACTAAACTTTCTTTACTGAGTTATGGTTTATGCTGCAACTTCCAGTCTAAAATGCATGTTATTGAGTAAAAGCTTGAATTTTGATAGAAAACTAAAGTGAAGCCAATGGCAGATTCGGAAGTTTGTCGTGGGTGGGGTGGATAGAGGAGGATGACTGTCTGTATGTTCCATAACGTCTGTAGAATCTATATAACTAAGATCGCAGACTGTTAGCTTTGTTTATCGTACTTTTTGTTTGTTTGTTTGTGTAAAACCGGCCATATGTGGGGAGGGGTGGGGGCCTACCCTAGGGTACTATTAAGAAAGGTAGGACATAATTTTTTTTATCGCTGGGGGGAGGGAGGAGAGAGCACGAACTTATTAAATAACTAATTTTTCCCCCTTTTGTTTTGCATAGAGGTTTGAGACTTTGTAGGCCCTACAAGCATAAAGCAGATAATGACACCTGCAAGTTCCTCTACCAGTCACCCCCCCCTCCCCCGTCTTCTGTAATCTGCCACCATGCTCCGTTCCCCAAGTAGAATGCAGGTTAATCACAAACTCGCAATCAGGATGTGCATCCGCTCAAAGAAATGTCGACATGTGTTCATGTCGACATTAAAATTACCAACTGTGGTAATTCCCCGTGGTTACTTTAACGTCGACATTAACGTATTTCTCCGTCTCGTAATGATATTTTAAATTGGGACTATATCGCAAGTTTGTGATTAACCGCATACCAATTGAGGAACCATAAGCGCAGCAGCAAAAGTGATTGAGAAGGAGCTCCAAATTCCAACAGTTTGGAATAAATATCAACTGAATCATACCTTGAATGTTGGCATCCCTAGTATTATTGCGTGATTCTTTATTCTATTTTTCAATGACCAGTGGCAATTTATTTCATTCGGTCATCTTTGATCCATTTTGAAACACATAAAATTTATGTTTTTCGAAAAAAACAAGACTTGCGTATTTTCAAGATTGTCAATGTAGCCCTGGTGACGGCATTAGTACGATGTGCACAGGGCCGTAGGAAGGGAATGCCATGCCGAATTCCTGCAAACCGTGTAATCATGGAAGTAGGGCATAAGGCACAAATATATATTTTTACACATGGCGTTGCACAAAATTACAAAAAAAAGCTTATATACTGTAGAGGTAATTCACTGTACTTATTAAGTCTCTCAAGGCACTGCACATACAGAGTGGTTCACACAAAAGATGATGACCCAACATTTTTTAAGTCCAACTTTTCTAGCTAGCATCCCTCAGAACCAGGATAGGATAGAAATCAAACCTATTGAAACGGGAAATGTCTGTCCTCTCGTGATGCTGAGAGGTGCTAACTAAAAAAGTTGGACTTAAAAAATGTTGGGTGGTCAGTTTTTTGTGGACCACCCTGTATTAAGTCTATGTTATTAAGTCTCTCAAGGCTACGTCATGTACTGTACACATGTACTAGGCGGAAACTGGGGGCACTTCTCGATCTTGGATGCATTAGCCTTGTTGTTGACCAGTGCAGACTCAAAAATTCTTGCGATTTTGCAAATACAGGGCTGAGGCTCAGCGTTAGGACCTCGGCATTTAGTTTCAAAGAACGTGGGTTCAATACCCTACTCAGGCAGTCTGACACTTAAGTCCAAAAGGCAACGTAAGTAGGTTTACATCTGTTTCTAAGGTTTCTGCCCCCCCCCAAAAAAAACCCGGAAAAATGTTCTGCCCATTAAAGAAATATTCGAATTAACTTTCCTTTTCAAATGCTGAGGTTAATCGTGGGATGGGGTGGGATAGTTTTGCTAGGACATTCTTATGATCTTTAAAATGTCACAAAAGATGTGAGTGTGAGCCCACTTACGGGGCCCTTCTTTTCCTGAATGTCCAGGGCTTGTGAAACAACGAAACCTACTCCTTTAGTGTTTTGTATGGCTGAAACGTCCGAGATAACTGCAACGACTTTGCCGTTTGTCTATTCATTTTCATCGTTTGTCATTGCGTCCAAAAATTAGTTTAAAAACACGGCAAATTAAGACATCGTTGTTTCTTTAAAGCGAAAAGGCTTTCTGGACGTAACTCAATGAAATCGTAACATTCGATCGTCGCATTTATTCACTACTGGATGACACGCAACCATAAAAACAAAAAGGATTTCGTCGATGAGGCACGTTAGCGTCATTTGAAATTATCTCGATACCGTGTTGCATGGATGGGTGAATAGCTGTCGAGCCAAATTCTCCGTTAGCTGCTACATACGAAATTAAAGTAGCAGGTACAAAAAATTAGGCCTAAAAGCTGAAAATGAGACCTTAAATCACCGTCGATGCCATGCTAACTTTAAGTCTCCACACTGTATTGCATATGCCTACTCTTGAACCCAATTCTCCCGTTAGCTGATACTTACGGAATTAAGACGGTAGGTAGAAATTCGTCCTTGTGGAAAATTGTGAGATACGAGCATGATCAGCCACCCCAAAATGGCGGCGGTCAATTTGCGACACGCACCCTTTTTTTGAGCATAACCAGGCATTGAACACTTCCTTTTGGCATATCACTTTCCAGCTTTTCTATAACGTTTCTCTGTCACAAATGGCGACCACGTACCTAAATTACCTTTTCAATGGCACCAATACCAGTAATTACTGTACCAACTGAAAGTTTTTTTTTAATTCGCTCTTACTGGTCATACTCTTTTACCACTGTCATTAAAACATGAAATCAGCCCAGCCAAACGCAAACGGTGGACGCGGAAGTATTGCTAAATTAAACATGGTGGGTGGTTCTTTTCTTGGTCCAATGCCAGTTATTGCACAGCAAGAAGCGTGAATGCGGACAGGAAACAAGACAGGAAGTAATTGACAAGGACTTTATAGTCTGGTACAGGAAGTACTAAGCGTAAGAAGCACCAATAGCCATTCTGTGGTTTATTATTTTTTATTTACAATTTTTGTTTCAGGATAGAAATAAACCTCATGGGTGGAGCAAGGAATACGGATTGAAGGTTGACAGATGCCTTGCTATATTAATCAAACAAAACGAATGTGTGCTACTTTTACGATGTCATTTTTTTTTGCCGAAATAGTAACAATGATTGCAAAAGTGCCGAATGATAAGTTCGAAGATACAAGAATCCACCCAAAATCAAAACTGGTAGAAAAACCCGCCAAGTTTCCAAAAACGGTCGGCCTTTGAAGGTAGAGATATCATTCCACCAGGGAAAGGCCGCCAAGGTTAATCGAATTAGCCAAGTTAATCGCACATACTAATAGTTCGAAAGTTAAATGAAAACTAGAAGATTGCTACTACCGGTGCAATATCACAACTTTTAAAGTTGGATATCACAACTTTCATAGGACTGTGAACGTACATAAGGTTACACCGTCTGTTTAAGATGCTTCATTCCTTTTTTTGCACACACTGACGAACAATCGCTGATTTCGTTCGCTTCGCTCACTCAATCAGCGCATCTCCTTCATTTGTTTTGTTTATCCCTGCAACTTTCCCCTTAATTTTTCAATATTTCGTTCACATTTAGTCATGCAGAAACCCCCAAAGGTTGCTGGTACTAAAACAGCAGAATGCAAAGCATTTTTGGGGGGGTTATTAACAAAAATCCCATTAGCTCGTCTATGCTCGCATTGTTGCGTAACAATCATCGAACGTGCACCCCTTTATTCTTATGCAATCCACGGCAACGTTAATGTTTCTTTATTTTGTCCTTCGTTACAGTTCAGTTTTTAGTTCGTCCAGGCTTTTACAATAAATTTAAGGACTAGTCTTGATTGTTCAAGCCATTGTTGCTTAAAATCTTTGGTTGCAACTTGGAAAAGAAACGAAATTTAAATTCGCCGGTGGCGAATTTTAAAACCCTCCCACGCATTTGTCCTGACCCCTACAACCCCCAAACCAACAAACGGACCATCCTCAGATCACCATGCATCCGTGTGCTAAAGTTCAGGTACGTATGCCTTCTCAATTTTGCACTAGCCATGAGCAAAACGTCTATGGGATTTAACATAGGAAAAATCTTATTAGTTAGTCAGCTAGCTATAGCTAGACCCAGTAACATAAAAACAACGTTATTGACGCGTCTTTTTCTCTATGATTGGTGGGCACTCATCCTTTAAATTTTAGTTTTTCTTAATCTCTGACCCTACCCCTTACATTTTCCACAATTTGAAACATTTCTGTCGCTATGGGATTTATCCTCAACATGCCAAAATATGCTTTCACTTGCTTACAGTTAACAGACACATGTCTGCTAGTGAGCCGCCTTTTTATCATTAACAATCAATTTTTAACAACCGGAAGTCTACAATGGGATGATCTACTGTTACTTGGCGGGAACACACTAGCGTGTGTCTAGAATATTTTTTATCAAGAACCACGCTAGTAGTCCGCCCGGTAAGTTCAATTGTCACACTTCATTGTAAGAAACTCGACTCGTTGTTCAATTCCGAAACCAGAACTTTAACCGAAACCAGAGCTGAGCGTATTTCACGATGGTGAGGAAATACTATGGGGAGAAACAGCTTTGAAAATTGTTGAAAATGGGCCGTCTTTGCGCCCTGACAACGAATAGTTGTATTTGAATCAAGAGCATAAACTGTATCAATATGATAAAAGTGCGTCAAGATCGTTGATGTCAGCTGACCACTATATAGCAAACCTCGCGCGTGGCGGCGGAATTATCCAGATGTGTGTCGTAAAGATTGGTACTGGATTCGTTAGATTGCTTTATATTCAGGAATTGATGTGTAAGATGGAAATGCGAATACAGAAAATAAACTAATGGACTATATTATAGCTTTTCTCGCTCGGGCTAGTAATTGTGATCTTCAAAACTGCAAGTCTAGTAAAAATGAAGCGTGAAAAGTTCTCTAGATTGTGAAAAGGCTATGCAGTGAAAACGTCAGCCTGGCATAACATTTCCACGCGAACAGTAAAACCTCAATCATAAACGTGAGCGGGGGAAGGGCGTACCAGCGGCGTACGCAGACTTTCAAAAAAAAAAAAAAATGAGGGAAGAACACACGTGAAGAAAAAGAGCAATTGAACACAGTTTTTGAGGACTTTTTGGGGGGGTTGGAGGGTTTGCTTGCTACTTTTGTACTTTGCCCGAGAACCATTTTGTTGTCACCTTGAGGACAAGTGCCCCAATGTGCGTAATTAAAGTGGATGAAGGCTGCATACGCCAGTTTGAAACTATCTAGAAACACGCTAGTGTGTAACAGCCAAGTAAATGGGGTTGTTAATCTTCACATGCTTATTGTTGAGAAAAATTGTTGTTGTAAATTGTGAAAAGGACGAATTGTCACTCTCATCGTCGTGGGTCAGATTACCTAGTTTGGGTTCGTGCTCTCTAAAACAAAAAAACAAAACAACAACAACAACAACAACAAAAGGCAGCTCACTGGCAGACCGTCTTCTGTACGTTGCCAGAGCAGTTTGGTTACGTTGTGTTGTACCCTGCTTCCTAATGGGGAAGCAAGGACTGGAAAGAAAGAGTATCTGGGGTTAAAAAATAGGGAGGGGCACGTGTCTCATCTGCCCCAATGTGCGTACGCCCTTGAGGCTTACTGCAAGGATCAAGGATATATTAAATCTATCGATCCCGATATACGATATTTATAAAAAAAAATATCTAACATCATTAAAATCGTTCAGTGTGTTTATTTATTTATTTATTTGTGTGTCCATCTACTCCTCTTGAACTAGTGGCGTCAAAAATTGGAGAATTTTACGCGTATTCTTACATTCAAATCTAGGTACTAAATGCCTCAAATTAACGAAAAATGACCGTTTGCAACAATCAGCAACAATCGCACAACAATACATGACGTCAACGATTGTTGACAGATTATTTTTTCGTGGAAGCCTCGAAGTTTCCAGAACGTACGGCAAAGATGGATTGGGGGCAACGGTCAAGAATGAAGCACATGCAGTGAACGGGTGGAAAGACTGTTGGAGTTGATCTTGGCAAAGCCCCCCCCCCAGGACTGCCGGTCAGGGTAGTGTGAGAGGCTACCATGCTCTTTCAGCGGCTATGGGAACTATTCTGGCCAATTCTGGACAATCTTTCGGCCCCTACGATGATCGGAGGTTTCCCGGAACGAATCCACGGGTTGGCACCTCCCTTTACCAGACATTTCTTCTTCTCTAAAAGTCTGGTAATGTTAAAAATTGAGCCGGTTCAGCTATACAACCATTAAGTTGCTTCGGCCGACTTAAGGCTAAAAGAAATTAATTTAAAAAAAACAAGATTTATGGATATTAAAAGTGCAGTGCTACGGATTACCCGTTTACCAGTTAAATTAAATTACATTACGCAATTAAATTACATTACACAATTTAAATGCTAAATATTAAATTGCGTAAAGAAACGTCCTCGAGCGACGCGAGACGCCGCCGAATGAGCGAGCGTGACCGAGCGACTCGGCTAGTCCCATATATTAAAATTTGTGACATTCAAGCTTAACAACGTAGTGCATGCTCATACTAAAATCTAAGAAAACACACAGTTCAAAAAGAAGCACGCTCTTTCACAATAGGGACGAACACGGCACTGTCATCATTTCGGTCCCTTATTAGCTGTACGTTAAAAAATTTGCGACAATATTATTACTTTGCTTTAGACGAGTTCTAGGATGAGCCTCTCACCCTTAAGCCACCACTGCCTCTATGTTTATGGGGTCATCTTGTCGATGGGCAACAGCCCTTTTTCTTTACTCCGACCTTCCGTCTCGTACCACCCACAGCAAAGCCAATAAAGTAGTCACACAACAAAACAAAACAAAAACAACAACAACAAGAAAAGAAACCTGATGGGATATGACCTCGGCTGTTAGGGCGTCAGCTGTTCATTGGCAGCGAAGCCATTTTGTGACGGTCGAAATAATTGCACGTCCGCAGGCCAGCTCTAATTGCTACTTGGATGAGTGTCTATTAGTGGAAGCCCTCCTGCCAACGCCTTATTGCAATAATTACCAACTCGACCAGCTGCAGTTTGACAGAGGCCGGGCTACCAGCCGCCTCTCCACAGCTAACTAGGACTGGTGGGAAGCCACAGATTTACGTGGAGAAAGCACTCATTTGGGAATGGAACCCTTTAGGTTTTAAAGGAATCGAATTTACTAGCTGACGTCCGTGCAGCACGGGTGGCGTTGTGTACACGGTTTGCAACAATGGTACAGTATGGTTGCTCATGATTGTGCGGGTCCATACCGAATTAAGTTTCTTCATATTTTTGCGCACACTGGCTCACAAACGCTAATTTTCTTTTGTTTGCTTCGCTCACTCAGTCAGCGTATCCTGTAACTCAAATCTCCCGCCCACCTCATGTTCCAATGATCTCCCCCCCCCTTCCTAATGACCACTTCTATTATATTCTTCCATGTTCACTTTCGCGAAAATAAATGAGGCTCAAGGTGGTATCGAAGCAGCCCCTTACAGAAGCATACTCTCCTGAAAAGCTTTCCCTCGATGTTTCCCCTCCTACCAACCGTCGCTACGGGTTGGTGGTGCTGCTGCTGATGACGCACCTCGCTGGCTGTTACCTGCCGTCTGTGTAATTACACATACAGGGTGTTTCAGAATAAAACCGACAAACTTCCAGGGCATACATAGAAAGTAAAGACAAGTCGAAAAGTTCTATATAACACCTATCCAAAAATGCTTCGTTACAGAGATATTGCCCTATTTGTCCCTATTCTTGTACGATCGAGTATTTAAGTCATGGTTTAGTGGAAGCGTTGGAAGCCTGTATCAGAGTGCCTTGAAAGACGCACGCCGTTCTGTGGCCTCATACTAAACAAACTCGGATGCAGCAAGGTGCACCCACCAGTGGGAAAACTTCGCGATAATAAATTACGTTCGAAACTGCAATATCCTCTAATCTTGCCAAGACAGGAGCACCTTGCAAGAACTCAGTACGCTGACGCGTTTTGCCGTGAAGCAGATCTGGATTCTTTTCAAGGGCTCTCTCTACCCAGTAGCTCTCTCTACCCAGTATGCCCTGTAAGTTTGTCGGTTTTATTCTGAAACACCTTGTATAAAGATGGTCCCCGGTGGTGAAAATGAAAATGTGACCCCACAATTTTCAATGACCCTCCCCCCACCCCTTCAAACCCTGAACAAATTTTGACCTCCCACTCAAGACTTAAAAAATAATGTGGGCCACCCCCCCAAAAAAATGCGGTTTTCGTATGCCTATTGAACTGTTGCTGAAGATTTTCTGCAACAAATTAAGTAAGCAGCACCCCGCACCGACAAGTAGTTACCACTTGTGCTAAGGAAAACACCAATAGCTTCAAACCCATGGTGACATTCACATCATTGGGGTGGGGGTGTAGGGGGCTTGCCCTCCAGCAGAAGCGGAGGCGTTTTCAGATATTTTTTGAGGCCCAAAAAATAACTATTTTCTCTAGTTTTTTTTCAGCTTTTTTTTCGTGACCCCACTTGACTGGGCCTAAACCACGAGCCCCCTCGAATTTCTTCCGCCTCTGTCCCCCCCCACCCCCGGCGATAAATAATGACCGGCACCTACGGATTGGGGTGATGGACGGACGGACGGACGGACGGACGGACCGAAGAAAAAAGGAGATGGAGAAGGGTGGAGAATGATGTGTTATGATGGCAGATGGAAAAAGGTGGAGAACGCGGTATTAATCCCTCTATTTCCATGGACGGAAGCTCACGCCAAAACGCATAAAACTGGTGAAGACGTCTGTTTTAACGAAATCTATATATCTGTATGAAGAACTCATCTCCCATTGCAACCGCACAACCCTATTTCCACTATCCGTTCGTATTTTTTTTTAGCAAAAAAAAAACAAAACACTGTTGGAGTTATTGCACTGTGCTTCTTGATTAATGGTAGCTCGAGAGAAGCGAGCCAAGCACAATCCAGTTGTTGAGGGGCTTGGACTAAGACCCCAACGCGAGATCGATTCACATAACCAACCTGTGTAACAAGAAGAAAAAACCCTATTGGCTAGTTCTGGAGTGGAGTCAAAGATCACTATTTTACACTTAATAAAAAAAAGTCGCCTATCGGCTAGGTCTGGAGTGGAGTCACAAGATCACTGTTTTACACTTAAAAAAAAAGTCCCCTATTGGCTAGGTCTGGAGTCGAGTCACTGTTTTAATGGCATTAACTGTTTTGGACGCCCACGACGTTGTTGTTTGTTGCGTATGGACTATCTCGGACTTCGAAAGCAGCTAGAGAATGGCTCGTACATTGTGTCACAGCGCCAAAGTTATTGTTTTTTGTTGTTGTTTTTTTTCTTTTACTTTGTGCACCAACGGAAAAACGCTGTTGGTTGGCCGCGTCGTTGTGCAAGTCAAACTCTTCGTTCCTGTTCCGACCAATGGAAGGATGTCCGCAACCAAAGAAAAACTATTTTTTTTTTAAATTATTATTCGGCGCTGCAGTCACCATGTAAAGTTGTAAACAATAGGCGAGCCTCAGACCTTGTTGAAAATCAGGTAACTATTCCGAAACGAGTCCTAAAATTAGGCATAACTCATTTGCTATAGTGTCCGCTGCCTATCTTGAGTTCGCCCCAGAACGAATACAAATAATCGATTGTATGTTTTGGGATGGAACGATTAGATGGTTACAAAAACAATGGCGGCCGTCGATTAAAGCCGCTCCCTCCAGCAAGATGTAGCCGCTCATAAAATACCTGCAGGACTGAAGATACGCTGCGCGCACAATAACTAGTACCTCAAAAACGAAAACTACATTATTGGAATGCCCACAATTTAAACAGACTTCCGGCGTCCATCAGTGGCGGAATACGGCTACTTTTGACAAACTTGTTCCTTTGCGACCTACTCATCCATGCTTGAACTCAGAACGAACTGGGAGATATGTAGAAATTTAATGTTGGTATATAAAAATTACCATTTTCTGACCACGTCTACGAAAACACACTTTAAAAACTACTTCTAGGATAAGTTATATGCATTTAAACAATAGAAGTAAAAAACCGGATTTCTTTTTGTATTTGTTTGTAATAAAATAAAATAGAATAAAATAAAATAGACGGCGTACAGTTAGGCCAACTTTCTTGTTCAGTGTTGGAACCGAGTGTTTTTCGGATTTGGACCTCAACCATTTTACATGCTAACCATAAATTTAGTTAAAGGGCAATTACATCCATTTTGACATGCATGCTTTACTTTTGGATCACTTACACAATAACTAAACACGAGAACTGCGGTAAGAATACGTTACGTACGTCCGATACAACAATTTAATTATTGCATCACCAAAACACGACACAGAGACCGCCATTGTTTTGCAAGAACGCGCAGAAATTAATGCCGACAGATGTCACTTTTCGATTTCGACTCGCTACCGAATGAGATAGCTCTATTGGCTGTGAGAGCTCAAGCGTCCGACGGCCTTAGCTGGC
>JAHWFP010150379.1:1371-16042 GCA_023313725.1 Lithobius niger | reverse complement strand
AAGTATTTAGGTTAGTAAAAACTAATTTTACCTTTTAAAATTATCGTTTTTTACACATTTAGTAGGTAAAAACCCATAAACAGCTGTTTTTAATGTAAGTTTTCCGTAAAAGTATAAACGATCATTCGTTCAACAATTGATGGCATAGGGTTGGGACTGTTTGTTATGGAAAGTCCACCTGTGTGTTGTTCCTGCTAATGCTTAGTCTGCCATCTCCGTCCCGAGACAGCAGTTGACAAAGATGTAAATCTCAATATTAAGTAAGGGAGGTCATTGTTATATTTTATTTAAGTAAATGTCTCCAACTATGAATTTTTTTAGCGTGGTTTTGGCACTGGAATTAATATTAAGAAGCATCCGACATCGATAGGTGTTAGTGTTTAAGCTGTACAAATTGTTTAAGCGCTTGCTTTAAAAGCAGATGACGCGTGCTTAACTCCCAATCGCCAGCGAAAACCTCGTTTTGAATCGTGCGAATTGGCGTCATCTTCTCGCATTCCAGGCTGTCTGCGTCACGTGCGTAGGTGCCAGAAACAGAATAACATTGCCAGGGCTGTTGCAGCCTGGTGCAGCACAGGGAAAAAGGTACGACAGCACCTCAACTGGCTTTAAGAAAAAAGACATCACCGCCTCTCCGTGGCGCGGGTGCACACTGTTGCTCGTCGGAATAGGTGATTTTAAAATTATCAAGGCAAGCGAGATATTATAGGGCTTAAAAGGGGTTTTTAGAATTTGCTAAAATAACCAAATTGAAAAAGTGAGGATTTAGTCTGTCATTAAAGTTCCGTAATACAAGAATAAAACAAAGAAAAGATGAATTTCTGCTTTTCTTTTTTTTTTTTAGATTTCAGTCCCTGTAGTCTATGCTTTTTGCTAGAAACTATGAGTCACTTCACCGAAAATGATAGTATTTGAAGTTTATGTTCCTTTTTCTCTAAAACTATTTGTCGGATATTATCATGTTTGGCCGAAGGGTTCACATAGTAATTAGGCAATTTTTAATTGCCTGAATATTTTGTAATTATACTGTTTATCCCATCTTCTGTATTATTTGTGTTTATTACAAAATAAACCGTTAGACTTACTGGAATTACTTTGAAATTCGCTTGCATCAGCTCGAGCTCTACGCTCACTTTCAAAAGCAAGCAGACGAAAACAACGAGGATGTAACGAGAGGACTCATTTTTCTTGACCGTACCTAATGAAGATTGTTGAAATACAGTCGAAAATTTGCAAGATACAGACAGTATCCTGTTTTTGAAAGTGAGCGTGATGAGTAATTTCCGAGTTCGAGGTGATTTTAGTGTTTACCAAAAACTTCTCATGGTTTGAAATTTGTACCTTTGAATTGCTCTTTTATTGCCGGCTAAAATGGTTGGTGAATTGGAATGTTAAATGGGTTCAAATTTGGCAAAAATTTGAATTCTATTGGCAAGACCAAGTTCCTCATTAAAAAAAATTAATTAGTTAATTAAGTTAATTTAAGGCACGCGCTCACCCTGTAAACCAAACTTTACATTTTGTGTGGCCTAATTTCCTACGCTTGTCATTTTGCTTCTAACTAATTACTCCCGTTATTAGGTAACAGTTGCTGGGTATGATGTTACCAGTAACTTTAACGAAGTGTTTCGTTCCATTGGCTACTGCCCACAACACGATGCCCATTGGAAGAATATCACCCTCAGGGAACATCTATCATGCTATGCTGTTATTCGAGGGATTCCCGAGGATCAAGTTGATAAAGATGTAGATCGGTATGTTGTAAAATAGTGCTGAATTAAAAATGTTCATATTTACTCTTTTTTTCAAAAGGTTTAAGCTGAATTGTACATTCTGAATTATGTTAATAATTCGGATGTTGGGTTTTGTTGGGAAGGGTTGCTGAGAGTTAGACCAGGCCTGGTTGAATTGAATTTTCGATGAAGAACTTTGAAAGTTTGAATTTCAGACAAGCAAGGAACACGTTCATCTTCTTCAGTAAAGTTCCAATGCAGTAGCAGGTAAAAGTTCACATCATGGGAGCATTCTTATTTTGAAAATCGCACGGAAGATTTTCGAAATACGAACACTCCCATGATGTGAACTCTTACCTGCTATTGCTTTGGAACTTTACTAAAGAAGGTGAACATGTGCCTTGCTTGTCTGAAATTCATACTTGTAAGTTCTTCACTGAAAATTCAATCTGAACAATTCGTTAGTGTTCCGCATTTGTGGTGTAGTGTAATTTCCCACTTCGTGATGTCGTTATATAACCACACATGCCAATTTTAATGCATTCCACCAGGAGGCCTGCTTGCACATGCACTACGCTGCTTCCATTTTCATCACTTTTTCGCTGGACACATTCTGGTTCTAAAGCCAGGGTCTTAAAAAAAATTCCGTTCGCACGTCACTGTTTTCACCAAGAAAGAAAAGAAAAAGGGCGCGGGCCGCGCCCCGGGGCATAGTTCCAACTCAAAAATATAAACATAAATATTATACTCCACAACAAAATGTAGGATGCTCGAGTTTTTTGGGGGTGGAAAAAAAAGTCAATAATTTTTTTTCCCATTCTCACTCCCGAGAACTTTCATTGTCCTAAGTCTGTACCGAACCAGTTTGCTGACCCATATTTGCCGGTTGTAGTGTGATCAGTATCTGGTCAAATGAAGAACTTACAGGTCACTTGCTGATTATCGCCTGTAAGCAGTTGTACATATAGAAAAGTATAAATGTGTCAAGCAGTCTTCCTACAAATATGGTTCCAGTGTGCTCGATTTAGCAACTTCTAAATAATCCAAATGCAATAAGAGCAACATTTACCTAAAGTTGGGAATTATTTAGTTTTATTGCTGCAGATTATTGGTTCTTTAGCTAGTTCAGGGGAGGAGTTTGACAAAATAGACATCAGTGATTGGTTCGGTAAAATCTGTTGGTATGCCAATGAGTCAGTTGATAGGAAATAAATAGCTTGACCAGTACACCCTTTATACTCAATTCGTTCCTGAATATACCTTTTCTGAATTTGTTGTAGGTTTTTAGAAGGGTTGAACATTCAAGAACATGCTTCTAAAAAGAGCAAAGCACTCTCAGGAGGAACGGCACGAAAGGTAATTGAACAGTTCTGTACTTCAATTAATAATTCTTGTGTTCTTACTATTAAGAGAAAGTGTAAAAAAAAAGAGAGATTTATCACATTTATTTGGGACATGAGATGAATGCCGGGTTTTTCTTGGAAGGTTGAGGCAGGGTGACATACAAATTCTAAGGCTGTCACTTGGCAACAAATAATGGTTTTTGTAACAAGACGTACAGATTTAATAGTAATGGAAATAAAAATTCCACCTAGCAAGTAGCATGTAGTAGTAATCTTCAGTATCTCATTCATTTTCTTTGACGAACTTTGTTAGGAAATACAGTAGACTATACAGGGTGGTCCACAAAAAACTGACGACCCAACATTTTCTAACTCCCAACTTTTCTAGTTAGCACCCCTCAGAACCAGGAGAGGGCAGAAATTGTGTTTAATGAAAGGGGAAGATTTGTCCTCTTCTGGTTCTGAGGGGTGCTAACTAGAAAAGTTGGATTTAGAAAATGTTGGGTGTTCAGTTTTCTGTGGACCACCCTGTATAACGAACCTCCGAAAAGGAACTTTTTCGTATAAAGAACACTTTTTAACAATTTGGTTGGCCACCTTCTGTTCATATGGTGAAACCACCTCTATAGAGAACCTCTGTGTAAGGAACAGCTCCATGTAAAGAAACCTTGTGCTGTAAAGGACTTTTCACATACTTAAAACCATCCTTACAAGGAACTTAAATTTACAAAACATTGTGTTGTCCAAGAAATCGATGAATTTATCTGACCACAAACAAAGCAAACCTATACCAAAACCCAAATTTTTTTTATCAAACGATATAAAGCAGAAATCAGTGTAAAACATTCTTATTTTCATAAAGTCAAGATATCGCTTCATATCTTTGCAAATTTTCGACGATCAGCACCCTGGAGATAAAAATTCACAGGCGATCGTCTTCGTCAGGCAGTCAACTTCGACTCAAAACATTGTGCAACAACCGTTCGTCTGCTAGAATTTTGAATCGTTTGCGTGGCCGCGGGTATTTGTTGGGTTGGTCTCCCATTTTCTTCTCAGCAACACATTGAGTTCGCCACACGTTGAGATAGCTAATTCCAGGGTTTGAGGGTCCCTGGATATTCATCAGCACAACTGAAAATGGGAGACCAACCCAACAAATACCGGAGGCCACGCTCGAACTTCAAAATTCTAGCAGACGAACGGTTGTTGCACGATGTTTTGAGTGGAAGTTGACTGCCTGACGAAGACGATCGCCTCTGAATTTTCATCTCCAGGGTACTGATCGTCGTAAATTTGCGAAGGTATGAAGTGATATCTTGACTTTATGAAAATAAACGTGTTTTACAGTGATTTCTTCAATATAAGATTTTAAAGCAGCAGTTTATGCACACTGTCCTTGCAGTACAATCAAAAAGCAGCTGTAGTTCGATTTTATTTGTCAGGTTTTTACACTCTGTATACGGAACTTTGCAACCACTTCACTGACGGTTCGCTGCATAGGAACCTTCTGTATTAAGAACTCGGTATAAAGAACCATTTTTGATGCGCTAGGTTGTTCGTTATAAAGTGAACCTACCGTAAATCGTGGATTAAACACCCATGGGTTTATGCAGTTAATTTGGCAAAAATGGGGGGGGGGGCGGCGCTTTAAATCAAGCATTATCAATTTTCTAACCTTTCTGGACATCTATTACAGAAAATTCGAAGCTTTTGAACTATCTCTGAAAGACCAATTTTTACATCCTTTTAATTGCTGTGAAGAAGGGAGGAGGCTTAGGTGAGAGATGCCTTGTGCAGGTGCTAGGAGCTAAAGGAACAGTCCACTATTACTGCAGGGAGGGAAAAGGGGGCCAGTAAACATAGCAAGCAGTACTATCTTTATTTCACATCATATAACTTTTAGGTAATTTTTCGTAGAAAAACGACAATTTGAGGGTTGGCTTTAACTCCACTATTTCATGATTTTGACTTAACAGCATATTAGGGGGTGGGCTTTAGTTTCAATTGGGCTTTTAATACATGATTTACGGTACTATATTAGAATATGATGAGATGGGATGACTATTCATCACTCTTATTTGTCATCCTAGCTTCTTCAAGAGGTGTGTATGCAGACGAGTAGTCTATGGCATAACACATAACGTCCATACCAAACTCACTACAGCGAAAGGTTTTCTTCCCTGTGTGTCTACTGAAACTAAGTTGTGTGCCTGCATATTACATAAAGGCTTTACCATATTCATCACAGTGAAATGTTTTCTCCTTGGAGTGTCTTTTCATTCAGTGTTGTGTGCCTGCACTACTCATGAAGGCTGTCCCAAAATCATTACAGTTAAATGTTTCCTCGCTAGAGTGTTTGCACTTTTAGTGTTGTGTATCAATGTAACACTTTTAAGTGATTTACCATACTCGCTATTGTGAAATGGTTTCTTTCCAGTGTTTGTGTGCTAATACTGGGCAACTAATATTCATACACTCTACCACAGTCCTTACACTTGAATGGTTTCTCACTGGTTTGTCTCCACATACAACATACACACTAGTATCTTACTAGTAAATGCACACTTGTGAAACAAATTGCTCATATATGCCTGTATGCCCATTGCTTGCATATACCTTGCATGCAGCATGTTCTCGACATTTGCAAGGGTTATTTCCACAATAATCAAAGTTTCTGTCACTTTACTAATAAACATGCACCGAGTCTTTTATTTATTTATTTATTTGAAATAACTGCAACGCCCCAAGGAACAATTAAGCAGTATAAAAACAGAACAAAAACAAGGAGCCCACAAGCGCCACAGAAGCAAGGGAATCAAACAGTATGGCTGCAGATCATAGGCTGTAAAGTATTTTTGATCTTTCTGACGAAAGCAATTTCAGAGTCAGTTTGAACAACCTCTTGGGGCAAATTATTCCATTCAACAATGGTGCGTGGAAAAAAGGAGTCTGCAAGTACGTTCTTGCTGCACTGCAATCTTTTCACCTTTCTGGTGTGGTCATGGCGACCCACAAAGTCGGGGGAACCACAGAAGTCAATCGGATCCACAATAGTACCGCCATTCAGAACGCGAAAAAACAGTTGCAACCTATGGAGTTTTCTTCGCTCTTCCATCGAGTTCCACAACATCTTGTTGCACATTCCAGTGACCATTCTCACCGCCCTCCGCATCACTCTCTCCAGACAATACGAAAGATACTTCGTGTAGGGATCCCACACAGCACTGCAGTATTCTAATTTAGGACGTGCAACAGTGTTGAACACAATCTCCCGAACTCTGGGACTAGCTTGTTTAAGAAGCCTGTGGAAAAACTTAATTTCGCCATTGGGTTTGGTACAAATACCCTGGACTTGGTCAGACCACGACAGCTTTCTGTCGAGCATCACCCCAAGACATGAGACTTTAGTGACATTTTGCAATAAGTGGCCATTTATGGAATATCTAGGATCAGTGGCATTTCTTCTGTGTGAGATGGGTAGCACCTTGGTCTTAGATTCATTCAGTTTCATTTGCCAGGTGTTGCACCAATTGCTAACCCTGCACAAATCGGTCTGCAGAATTTGTCTATCATTATCATCCCTTATGACTCGGTAAATGTAAGTGTCGTCGGCGAAGAGTTTATGGGCGGAAGACACAGCCCACATTAGGTCATTTATGAATAGCAGGAACAAGATTGGCCCGCTCACGGAGCCCTGGGGTACACCAGATGTTACGGGCACCCTGTCAGATTTGCTGCCCTCCACCATCACGTACTGACTTCTGTTCCTTAGGAAGCAGCCGAACCAGCTAATCACCTTCTGACATATGCCATACGCCTCCATCTTCATTAACAACAGTTCATGTGGCACGGTGTCGAAGGCTTTGGCCATATCGAGTGAAACGACATCCACAGAGAAACCCAGATCGAGGCCCACAGCAATATCATGCACCATGGATGTGAGCATAAGTTCGCATGAAGCACCTTTCCTAAATCCAAACTGCTCCTGCGTAAGGAGTTTTTCTTCATCCAGAAACCTCACCATTCCACTGACAATAATATGCTCGAGCATTTTACAGCAAATGGACGTTAAGGCAACGGGCCTATAGTTTTTAACGTCACTTTTCTTACCTCCCTTAAAAATAGGCACCACTGCAGACACCAACCAATCGTCAGGAACTTTACCCTGATCAAGTGATTGAGCAAAAATAAAATACAAGAAGTTTGCACTAATATCAGCAGTATTTGTGAGAGCAGTACATCCAATACCATCGGGTCCAACTGCCTTCCCCTTCTTCAACCCATAAATCAAGTTTTTAATTCCCCCACGATTTATCACAATGTTCTTCATTGTGCTCGCGGTCTGCGAATCAAGACGATGTTCATCAGTAGTAGGTGAAGAGCGTGTAAAAACAGACTCGACGTAACGATTTAAAAGGTTTGCCTTGGAGGAACCATCAAATGCTTGATCACCAGTTGAAGAAACAAGAGTGGGCACACCACACTTTTTTGGGTCAATGCTTTTCACATACGACCAAAAACGTTTGGGGTTGTTGGCAATGTCTTCTCCAAGGTTTTCCATGAACTTTCGCTTATTATCTCGAATCTTATGTTTAATATCGCCACGCAGAGACTTTACTTCTTGATTGATATTGCCACACATGGATGATTTAGCTTTGATACGCATTCGCCGAGCCTTGTTAATCAGCCGCTTTAACTCCCTGTCGAACCATGGCTTATCCTTATTTGGGGAAACGAAAATGGATGGGGTAAGATCCTCGACAGCACTCAACAGTTCGTTTCTGAAAAAGACCCAGTTTTCGTCAACAGTTTTTAAGCTCGTTGTCGCCATGAAGTCGGCAAAGCTGACCTCCAGCCTCTCACTTACAAGATTCCAGTTTGTCCTGCCATATAACATCCTCTTGATTTTGTTAGAAGCCTTTTTCGCAATGGCAAGGGGCAAAACAAGACAAATAATTTTGTGGTCAGAAATGCCATCTTCAACATTTACTGCAAGGTCACTGTCCAAAGAAGTAAAGATCAAATCCAAGCAATTTTCTCCGCGTGTAGGTTTTTCGACCACCTGTTCCAGGTAGAACTCCTCCATCAGCAACTGAAGGCCCGCGGGCTTAAAATCGCAAGTTTTTTCTCGCCACGACTGCTCGTGCCATTTCAGATCTGGTAGATTTAAATCCCCCCCCCAGTGACAATGTTTCTAGCATTTGAAGGGATGATCTCCCTGGCTTGCTCACAAATAATGTTGATAGTAGTATCATCACCAGAAACAGGGCTATAGAGACAACCAAGCCATAGTGGATCATTATTACCAACCGTCACCTTACACCAGCAAGTTTCAACATCACCAGTAGTTTCAAGCATGTAGCTTTGGAGCGTGCTTTTAATAGCACGCTCCATCTTACTCATGCATAATAAATTTTTACCACATTTTCTGTAGGAAAAATGCTGGTCTCTGAAGGAACTTACGCATTACCGCTTCTCATGAGGTTTCTCTCTCGTGTATTGCGTTTTCTACTGCATAACTGGGCGTGTTTTGGGAGCATGCTATGGGAGTGTGCTGGACCCATAACTCTGTTTGCGTAGGTTTATTACCCTGTTATTAGAGAATACTGAGGCCTTAACCCTGTCATTTTCTTTGGGCCCCCAACTTAGGCTATAACCCATGACTTTAGTTTTGAACAGTAGAATTTCCAGAACACCACAAACATTCACAACCCTTCAGTTAACCCACAATACATAGGGCAATTCTCATTTGCGGTATGCAAATTAGATACTTGGTGGTTTGGGATAAACTAGTTGATTTGTCTGATTTTTTTTAGGCAATATAAATACATTTCATGAATATACTTTGTATTTATCTTGTCACTTATGAACCATAAACTAATCTGTTACACTCCAGATATCCATTAGTTGCTTGAAACATCCTCGTTAGTCATTACATTCGTATAAGGCAGAACCACCACGTGTCTAACATGTTTAAAGGCACACACACGAAAGGGTATCATTATAAATGGGGATAACTGATGCAATTTTGATAGTTTATAAGAGGGTAACATTATAACAAAGTTTAATTGTGGAGGGTGCCAAGGTCATTCTGAGGCAGCCCCACCAAGCCCCCTCTCCAACCTACTGCCAACATTTTGAGGAATAACTCTTTGACTCCACATGTAGATATGACTGCGTTGTAAAGATGCGGCGTGTAAATCTGATGAACGAATCTTGCGATGATCTTCCATTAAGTGGTATCCATCCATCTTATTTTATTGGAGCCTTGTGCAGGAATATAGAGTAGTGAAAAAAATGAAATGTCCTTGACGGTGCCCAAGGCAAAAAAGAATAATTACGTGGTTCTCAGGAGTACTACAAAATTGAGGTGCGCAGGCAGTGGGTTTTTTAGATGCAGGCGATGGCTTTTTTTGCACCAAACAAAAAACTTCAGTAGCTTACAGTTTGTTGTGGAGTACATATCTATGTTTTAACGCCCGATTCAGCGTGCAAATGTTGCAGATTCATGAAAATCTTTCTTTAGATCCAATTTTTTAGTTGTAACATACGTCTGAACAGCACTTAGATTCGTTTCGAGGCGATCATGCGAATGGAACAAAGAGCTGATATGGTCATTGGCTGCAGGAAGAAGTGCTGGTACATGGTCCGATTTTTCTTTAGACTGGCATAAAAAACGTTTCATGTGTGTGCTCCTGAGAACCACTTAATTAACTTTTAGTGGCCTAATAACATATTTTGCCAAAGAGTAGTCGGTATCAGTTTGGAAATTGGTGTTCCAGTGTAACATTTGTCAGAGTTGTACGAACACTTTGTAACCTTATTATTTAACATGTAGTGTATGCATGAAAGTCATTTATTTAGTTGGAGCTCTTAAAATGTTCAAATGCTGTTTCTTACTATCTGCAAAATACTAACCTTCAGTATGTGCTAAAATTGTTTCGATTTGCTTTTCTTAACTGAATTTTTAAAACCAGCAATGCTATGAGGTTAGCCCAACTGCCACTTGGGGCGTTGTATTGTTGTCTACAACAATGCAACAACAGCTATCAATCCTCAGTTTCGTTTAGGTACTTGTATCAGTTGGATGCATGGGAACTTGAGTCCTGCTTTTCCTGTGGTTTGCCACGGCTACCCATAATAAAGTATGGAAAACGGGTGGACCTGGGATCCGGGCACTTCCCGTCCTGTAATTGTTTGAAAATACCCCTACGCTGGATGTTCATCCCGCGTGTTTGGAAGGGAAGGATGTGTATTTTCACTGAATCTGCTGACATGAAGTATTTTTTTAGTAAGTTGGTAATTTTTACTAACCTCTGGGAGTTAGGCCTACTTTATGCACTATCTGTGGGATCGTCTCTGGAATTCTATCCTTGGAGGTCCTTTAATCAGACTTTTCACTTATCTTGTATATTGGAAAAACAATATATCTAGTATGTGTTCCTTATTGTAATGTTCACTGTTCCAAGACAATTGATTTGTTTCCAGCTGAGCTTTGGGATCAGCATGTTGGGCGACTCACGTGTTGTTCTTCTGGACGAGCCGTCGACGGGCATGGATCCTCAATCCAAGCGATTCCTGTGGGACACGGTGATGGCCAGTTTCCAGGGTAACCGAGGCGCCATATTGACTACACATTCTATGGAAGAGGCCGATGTTTTGTGCACCCGTGTCGGCATCATGGTGCAGGGTGCTCTCAGGTAAGCAGAATTGTTAAAAAATTTAGTTTACGTAAAGGAGTTCATATAGAGCTTAGTGCATGCTAATCATTAGGTTTATTAAGGAAAATTGGAAATTAGCTTACAGCGGAAAAAAAAATTTCCAGTGTACGATTTTCGCTGTTGGCTAATTTCCAATTTTCCCTAATATTATTTCCAGCGATTTATGTCTATTTATAATCATTAGGTGTAAATAGTATTGAATGGGAGTGGTTGTTGGTTGTTTACAAGTTTTAAATTTGCTACAGTAGTTCCACAACTTCTCCCATGCAGATATATAGCTTGTAAGCCTAGCCTGCTTAAACACAAATACAGGGTGGTCTAACTTTCTAAGTTCTATTTTTCCTAGTTGGTACCCCTCAGAACCAGGAGGACAGTAATCTTCCCGTTTCATTAGATTTGATTAATTTCTGTTCTCTCCTGGTTCTGAGGGGTGCTAACTAGAAAAGTTGGACTTTAAAAATTTTGGGTCGCCAGTTTTTTGTGGATTACCCTGTACAATTTGGTTGCTTTCTGTTGGCTAATGTTAACAGTAGTATTTGACACTACAATAATACCCATAATACTGTTAAAACATAAAGCAATAGTTAGATTTCTTCGCTGTTGATCCATTGTTTCCATCAGCATTGGAAACAATACATCAACAGCGAACAAATCAAACCATTGCTTTATGTTTTAACAGTATTACGGGTATTATTGCAGCGCCAAGTACTACTGTTGACATAAGCCAATCAGAAAGCAATCAAATTGTATTTGTGTTGAGGCGGCGAGGCGTACAAACTATAAATCTACACGGGAGAAGCTGTGGAACTACTGCAAGCAAATTTACAGCTTGTAAACAACCATAACGAAATTGGTGCCCATAACGACCACTCCCGTTCAATACTATTCAGGCATGGTTATAAATGCAACAGATTTAAGCGGGGATACTAGTGGTTAAACATGAAATTTTGTCCAAAAAGTTGATTTTTTTAAATAATTAAATTAAATTCTCCGATATTTTTTCTCCACATTGTTGCCTGTGTTAATCCTAAATCTGGCTAGGAATATTGTAAAAAAAGCAATTTTATATATATTATTAAAGAAGACTGAACTAAAACTTGCTAACTTTGACTTGGGTTTTCTCAATTCATATTTTCGCAGTACTCGATATCTTAGGAAATCTATTATTTAGTGTAGAAATGTGCTAGAATATTCAGTGATGGCTCTTTTTTTTGCTGCTGGAATTGTAGAACGTGATGACACATGCTTTCTGGGGCTAATAAAATTGTTTTAATGTTAATAACATTTTATATAAACTTTTATGACAAGCGCTTTATTAATACCAGCCTTAAAATGACCCCTGACAAAAACTAAAGCTTGTATAATGCATTTCTTGGTCTTAGTATGTGCCTTGGTCCATAAGCTAACACATGTAGGCCTAAAAAAGTGTCTAGTGTGATTAGATAGCAAACGATAGATTTCCTCAGCGAGCACTAAGGTATGCTAATTTTTTTAAACTAATTAATTAATTACGGTGCTTGTAATTGAAATAAGGCCTCAAATTTCCACTTTTGGTGAAGTCAAACATACCCAGTACTGTGGTAAAAATTTCGTTCATCTACATCAAGTTTGAAATTTTCACTAGTATCCCCCTTAACAACACAAAATAAAACTATGATAATTAATGTGAAAAAAAAGAGTCTCCAAAATAAGCAAGCCTTGGTGATAATGCAAATTCAGTGACTAACTTGAAGTTAACGTTACATGCAATTTCCGTGGTTTGTAGATTTTACTTGCTTTGGTTATTTAAATATTCTGTTCATGACACTAGCACTTTGGCCATGATGAGATGTTGTTCTAAACACATACTGTTCTTGGGTGTCTTTGTTTTAGATGTTTAGGTTCTACTCAACACTTAAAGAATAAATACGGGGGCGGCTATGTCCTGGAACTTAAACTTGCACCATCTGACAACCCCAATGCTGCCATGCTGCGCTTAGAAGACTTTGTTCGCAGTTGCTTTCCTCGTGCAGAACAACAGGAGTGCTTCTCAACTCATGTCAAGTACAGCATACCACAAAATAGCGTCTCATCCTTGGCCACTATCTTCAGGGAACTAGAAAGAGGTATTTTGGCTAATTATTACTTCCATCATATGTGGATAAATATTTCTTACTACCTGCAAATACTTACTTCAGTAATTATGCTTAAAATCATCATTTTACGCTATCACTGCTCATTTATCAACTAAAAACTCCCTTTTTTAGCTTGTATCCAAACTTTCTCTCCTCTCCCGCCAGGGGCGCTGCTACTCCTAACTAGGAGGCCGCCATCTTGTTTGTTCCCCTCATCACATTTTGAGCACGTTGTTAGGGTAGGACTTGTTTGGCATCGCTGCCTTTGTTTTCTTGTTTGGAAGCAAAGTTATCAACTTTCTGGACAGAATTATGACCACGATAGAAGAATCAAACGATCTATTACGTGGGAGACTCAATTCGAAGAAATTTGTTGCGTGTAGCTGCAAGAAACAGTCAAGAGATTTTCACCCTCTGTGCCGTGAGTGCAGGCCCTGCAACTTCGTCACCAAAGTATGTGAACTGTGCGATTTACATTCGTTCAACTGTGAAGGACATTTTGCATACGTGGCAGAAATCGGATCAGAAAGCAGATCAAAGGGCCAGGGCAGCAACGGCAGGTTTGGTTGATGACGAAACGGCTGCAGGTTGTCAACCGGAGGGAGTAAACAAGATGGCGTCAACAAACGAAAATGACTTTGCTGAAATTCATGAAAGTGTGGTGGTGTCGCATGATGCAAAGTTGGTGGATGATGGAGTAGGACAGGTGCCGTTCTCAAATGAAGAGTTGCTGGCGTCGATGCAGACCACAGCCAACGTAATTTTTGATGCGAAAGCCACTTGTATGGAGCAACGAATTAAGGACAAGGTGGATTCGGCAGTGTCGGGGATGGAAAAGAAGTTCGGCGCCCTAATGGCTGATATGCTTCACATGTTGCAACCATTGTTAGCCAAGAAGAAGAAAAATCATTGGATAAATTAGGAACCGATGTGTCTGTTGTGACGGACATCAAGTCGTCATCTGTGATGCAGTCGCCAGCTATGCAGTGCCGTGCCGTCAGGAGGCGCCACGTGTCGGAGATGTTAAGACTGCGTCTAGATCAAGTCCGGCGGCTGTACGGACCTAGTGAAGAGCTCGGCGAAGAAAGGAAAATCTTCTAGGGCGTCCACTCGCAGGTCAGGAAATGATAGTACTCAAATGGCCGCTCCCGGTGTGGGCAACAGCGGTTCGTATGAGCACTCCAGCGAAAAATCACGCAAAACTGTAGGAGTAGTAAAGTCCAGTGAGGACAAATTTACGAAACTACTGGACGTAATGAGTTTGTTTATGGCGTCAAACACCAGAAGAGCGTTGAGCGTTTAATTTTTGAAAAGAGTACCATTAAAAAAAAAAAAAAAATACCTGTATCGTTCCTGCCGTAAATCTCCGAGAAAAGGAGTAGGTTATAGGAACGATAGCACTAGTAAATAGCTATCTCTTCCCAGCCGTAAATCACCGAGAAAAGGTGTAGGTCGTAGGAACGAGAACGCTGGTAAATAGTTATATCGTCCCTGCCGTAAATCTCCGAGAAAAGGAGTAGGTAATAGGAACGAAAACACTAGTGAATGGTTTTCTCTTCCCAGCCGTAAATCACCGGGAAAAGGTGTAGGTCATGGGATTGAGACCGGGATGTATGCGTCAAAAGTGTCGGGTCGTGTCGCCATCGTGTCGTGTCGTGTCGTGTCATGTCGCCATCGTGTCACCTGTACAAACATCGTTCTTGTTGCCAGTGGTATGAGGTTAGTAAAATGGGGCTTTAGGAAGGTTCCCCCCCCCCCCC
>JAHWFP010150364.1:0-18355 GCA_023313725.1 Lithobius niger | reverse complement strand
AGGAGTCCCCGGTCTCCTACCACCCGGGGGTGGCAGCAGACACTTCCATTATTTAAATAACTAAAGGTAAATAAGATAGTAAATAAAAGTTCTTTAAGTACTTGAATAAAGGTTTATGTATTTGAATAAATAACTAATAGAAGCACATCGTTAAGAATTGATCAAATTTTGGCCGGTGCTAGTACCGACTCGATTGTAGACGTTGGCACCTGCACCGGTGCCGGTACCGCTAGTACCGGCCGGTACTCAGCTCCGGTACCGGCTCCGGTCGATCCCTAGTATTAAACCATAAGTTTCATCAATCCTCATGCATCTGACTCCAATTCTGCACTTATGTCGCCCGAACAAGCAAAGCTTTGTCCTTTACGAACTATGGATGAAGTGTGATGTTTTTGGCTTGCATTTTGGAGAAGATTTCATTAAAACTTTGGAAAAAAATTACCTGTGAAGTCATTGAAAATACGGTAGCGATTGTTACTCTGAAAGTTCATTTTAAAATTTCGAAAGTTCAGGAAAATATTACGCACGTTTTCAGAACACAAATACTATACCTGTATTCTGTAAATTTTCGACAGACAAGCCACACGTCTGTCTTCATCAGGCACTATGATTGTTAAAACTTTTTCCTACGACTTCAGAATCACTTTTTGAATTCGCGCTAGTGGCTGGCGCGGCTTCCCGTATTTGTTGGGCACGTTGTTATTCCAACAATTGGACAGCAGCTCGTTAAATTCTTCTCACAGGAGAAAACGGATTCCCGGGTTTGAGGGGCCTTGTGTGTTCATGAGTGTTGCGTTATTTTTCACGTGCTGTCGGGTTGCCAGTGATTCCAGTCCATGAAGGTGTCTATCAAAAGGAACATTAGATTTAAGCAACGTGGTAGTTTTTTCCCAACCAGATTTTATGCTTTGTCTCCATGTGGTGGGTGGCGATGCTGTTTTCATTTACTTCATTACGTGTGTCATCCATATGCTGTTTAATCCTCGTGCGGACTCCCTTTCTCGTTTCACCAATGTAAACCGCATCGCACCCTTCACATGGAACTCGATAAACACTCTCCTAGTATTCCGAATCTTGGAGAGAACATCACTTTGGCCTGCTTTTTCTCCTCTACATGCTTTTCTTCTTTTCTTCAGTAGCTCATCTTTTAGATTGCTTTCATTCCTGAGGTAGGTGTTAAATCCTCTTTCTGTCAAAATCTTCGTTATTTTCTCACTCGTTCTGTTAAGATATGTCTGTCGTACTCTCTTCTTTTCACCTTCACTTTCTCTTGGTGCTGCCAAATCTTTCCTGTCGTGTCGGGTTTTCACTGCTTTCTTTATCATTTTGGACAGGAGCCCCGGTGGGTATCCGAGCTGACTGAATCTTCCTTTGGTGTCATACAGATGTGGCTGTGCTATTTAGATGTTGGATGAGTGTCATACTATTCGGTGAAATTCATTCTGTGCTATTGCCTTTAAGTGCCCTCTTGGGTATCCCGACGTGAATGAAATTCCACGATTGGCTGATAGACACTACGACCACCTCTTTCTCTTGTAATCTTCACATCCAGAAACGAGAGGGAGCCCTTTTCTTCCTCTTCCACGGTGAAAACCAGATTCTCATGCCAGGTGTTAACTTTTTCTTTAATCTTCTCCAGCTCACTCCTTTTTACCACCGCAAGCATATCGTCCATGAAGCACTTCCACATTTTTACCTCGGGAATTGATAGCAGCACGAAGGCATTAAGGTGTTGTAGTACCATTTCGGCTACTATCGGAGACCAAGAATACCCTATCCCCTTTGACTTGACAAAAATTCTCCCCATTAAATCCAACATAAATGCTTGCCAACACCACTTTCAACATGGCCCTGTCTCTGTCAAATTCTTTCTTCGGGATCCTCAACTTCTCCGCCGATTTTTCCAACATCTCGAGAATCATGCGGTGTGTCAAACTGGGGAACAATTTAACCACGTCAAATGACACCAAGACCTCATCATCCTCAATTCGAAAATCCTCAATCACATCCAAGAGATCTTCATTTTTTGTAATTCTGCATGGGGAGTCTACATACTTTTTCATTCTATCTGCCATTTTCCAGTCGAGGCATTGGCAAGGCCCTCCTTTTGCAGATGTGATCAAGCGGAGGAGCCTCCCTTCCGTTTGAGTCTTGTGCAAGTATCTTGGGTAAGCATTGAGATGGTTTAGGTGTCGGTTCCTTCAACTCTTCAGCTGTCAAATGGCCTTCCGTCTTTAGTCCCTTCAGGCTGAAAATGAAATCGTTTAAGGGCCTGTGTTTTAGGTCCTCCTCTGTTTTCTCGTACAACCCCGACTCTAAAATCTCTTCCCTCACCAGCCGATCGTGCTCACTGGTGTCCAACACGACTGCCTTATTAGCCTTATCTGCCTTACAAAATGTAAGATCCACATTCTTGCTCAATCTTCTCAATGCCCTCACTTGTTCAAGAGTGATATTTGCCACTACCTTCTTAGGCTTCTTTAAGGCAATCTGCTGTAGTCTCAGTCGAACCACTGGATCCCACGAAAAACTATCCAAAAGCATTTGAATATCCGTTATGATATTAGCCATGGCATTCACATTGGTCCTTGGTGGCACTGGAATAAACTTTAGTTCTAAATCGAGCACACTTAGTTCACACTTTGTGAGAATCACACTAGAGTGGTTCTCGACATTCTCAAAGGCCTGCTCACTCTTTTTTATTTTCGCTGTCACTCTTACTTTCCATACTACACTGTCTAGGAAGAGCCAAGTCGTACGACAGAGCATGTCGTCCTAGCTTGCTCAACTTATCCAGGTGTTTTCCTTTAATTTTTCTCGATAAAAACGAGTTTTATTCTCACTATATTCCAATAACTCTGACCATTCCTCTTCCGTAACAGTTTTTGCGATCGTCTGCCCAAGCATCATTTCATTCGTCCTCAATTGGCGAAGCATCCTGTGGCATTCGCCAATCCTCGCTACCAAAAACGAGCGGCTCGTGTGCGTGGCGATAGCGCAACCTCGCACACCTCCGGCTTTCGGTTTTACCGTTAAGCACTTCGGGATCAAATTTTCCCACTTGCATGCCAGATTAAAGGCTAAATGTTCCTCAAAGTTCGTAATTCCGCATCAAGTCTTCATAAAAGCTCTAGCTTTTCGTAGCACAACAAGGGAATATGCATCCCGTAACACATTGAAAATACGGTAGCGATCATTTTAAAATTTCGAACGTTCAGGAAAATATTACGCACAATTTCAGAACACAAATACTATACCAGTATTCTGCAAATTTTCGACAGACTGGCCACACATCTGTCTTCATCACTTACTATGATTGCTAAAACTTTTTCCTACGACATCAGAATCACTTTTTGAACTTAGTGTTCGCGCTCATGGCTGGCGCGGCCTCCCGTATTTGTTGAGCACGTTGTCGTTCCAACAATTGGACAGCAGCTCGTTAAATTCTTCTCCCAGGAGAAAACGGATTGCCGGGTTAGGTTAGGTTAGGACAAAATTCAATTAAATGCAAAATTGTCGTTTTTAAATCTATCAAAGGATTTTTCTATGACCAAACGAATGGAGCATTCATTTAAGGGAAAATATAGGACATATTAGAAAACGTGCATTTTACGTCTGTTTGATTTCTACGTCAGCAGTTTTGGAGGCAAACTCAATTTGACGTCAACAAAATGTTCAGAAACAGAATGTCTACAAGTAAACCTCAAAATGTTTTGACCAATTTGGTTTTGAAAATGCATCCCCTGCTAAGGATCACCGGGAACGAAGCTAGCCCAGAAGGCTGTGGTCACTTTAGCGCTTAACGCTTAACCAACGAGCAGCCCATAGACCCAAGAAACCAAGCACTGTTAGCAAACGCCATCAGAATGTGTAGTGAACTTTCCTCTCGCACTACAAAAAGAAATCCAAAACCTTGGATTTGAGATGAACGGGATTTATTACGTAACAGCTGTTAACAACTGTTGATCTTGCTCAACTGACCATACTTTAACCATGTGCAGGCGCAGCTGTGTAAACAAGTTAGGATGTGTACAGGGTGCACAGCTCCTCGTTACAAGCTCCCCTGCCACTAGAGCTACGCTCCGAAGAGCATTTCATTTTTGGTACAACTTTACGTCTAAAATTTGAGTTTCGCAAATAATCCAAAAATGTTGTTCTTAACCTACACTAAATCAAAAACACTATTCCAGGAAATCCCAACATTAACGCAGTGTAAGGCCTGAATGAAAAAAATAAATAAAAGATGCTCAGAAGAAAAGTTAGGCTACCACTGAATATATAGTGCGCAATGCATTTTTTCTCCCAACTTCAACTTTACAGACCACATTGTACTTTCAAATTGCGTTCATCCATTACACAAATGAAAAAAAAAATTGTCTTGTAGCAAGATAAAACTGCACCAAAATTCTTATTGCAAAATTAAACTCAACTTATCCAAACTCGGCGCTCTCTTTTAATCCACATCCTTTTTCTTACTACCTACAAAATACTAACCTTCAATATATGCAAAAATCGCTTCAATTTGCTATTTTATGCCCGAAATAAATTTAAAACTTAAATTACGATTAGTTTAGCTAATCCCCCGCTAGGAGCGCTGATGACGCCCCTCATATAGCAATGGTATAGCGGCCATAGCTCTTGTCAACCCACGGCCCCTATTACGCTATTTTTTAAGGCTATTTGCCATACACATTATTATGGATGAGAATGTCCAACCACACGATCTACTTGCATCCGGCACGTTACCCGAGTGCTCCTGCAAAAAGACTGCAAGGTTTCAATCCTGCTCGTCGCAAGTGTGGAAATGCAATTTTGTAGATTTTAGTGTGAGGTTTGTGAAATTCATGGTGGTAAAACTGTAAAGAAAATTCTGCGAACATGGAAAAAGTCGGCGTAACAGAAAGCACAACTCAAGAAACGTGACAGTTTGTCTTCGCTTGGAACTCCTAATTCTGGTAAGTCTAATGTGAAATCTGCCTTAAATATTCGTTTGGATGAACATAGTATAAATTTATCGGCTCCTGTTGTTTTTCTATCTGAAGAGACTATCGCGGAATTAACACATGTTCCTGTGACCAAAGCAGACTACGCGACGAATGCTGGCAATTCACCAGCAGATCTTCGCAGTTTGGAGATGCCATTCTATTTTTTGAGTCACAATTCCGAGAATTATGTTGATGAGAACTTTCTCAGTAATGTAACAAACGATGTTTTCTAAGCCACTCCATTGTCGGCTAGTAATTTATAACTCGTCATCTCGTAAGTGTGCAAATCTACGTAGGCAGATGTGAACATTTCTTTGGATTTAATGCGCTCTGAGCTGAAGTTAGAGCTGAAGTTAAAAGTAACATCGACTGTCGTTTTGATGAATTTCAATCTAAATTTGTTTCATTTGCAGCATCTTTGGGGCTGGAGGGGCAAAAGGCTCTTGCTTCTGCTTCTTCCATCTGTTGCAGAAGCATTAACGCTAACCATTCGTCCATTCACCAAGTGGTAGAGAAAGATAACCAAAACGTGGTTAGACCTAGGTGTGCATCGTTCGAAACGGCACACTCGTTCCGAGCTCACGTCCCGTGATCACGAAAGTGCCCTCGCCTACGAAATAAAAAATGAGTTGAGTTGGGTCAGGGTCAGTTGTTGGTGTTATGTCCAACATGACTCCTGAGCGTGTGCTCGATTGTCGTCCGTCCCTGCGACGGGGAAATGCGTTCGACATTGTAACGGTGGCTGCTACGATGGTGGTGCTTAAGTTGCGGTCCGACTGCAATTTACTGTCAATCATACGTTAGCGTTAACTTTCGTGTCAAGCAGAGCTTTTATCAGTGGCTCGAAGAGGCGTCGATAATTCTAGGCCTAGACTTTAGCAAATAAGTTTAAATTGGTCTAACTGCCATCATGGAAGAATCAAGTTTATACCAGTATACCAGCAGTAACAATTAATTTAGCTAAATTATCACTAATTAATCCTAGGGGTAAACGAACGTTCAACTGGTTTAAAATCATAAAACTTGTAATCGAGTTTATTTTAACTACAAAAAAGTGACTTGACATTATTACTATTTACATTAGTGACATGACATTATTATTATTTACATTAATCTCGGATTACATTGAATTTGAAAAGCATTCAGCTTTTTTTTAACATTTCAAGTTTGAGAAGTGTTTAAAATCAACAATAAAGTAATTCGTGTTCACAATGTCGCAAGTTCGGCTAATACAAATTTAGATTAGACACGAATATTTGCACAATAAAATTTAAAGTACAATCGAAACGGGAGTTTGCATGATGCTGCCAAACTGTTCTAGTTTGCTTGACACTAGAAAACCTACACCATAGTACTGCATACGGGGTCACAAAGAACTAAAGCCTAAGATGCTTAAAGTGAAAATTACTGCATCAAATCAACCTCCCGCAAGTAATCCAAGTGATAAGATAAAATTAACACATAAGGGTTAAGATTAAATCGATAGCTGGATTTTTAGAACGGGACCCTTGAAAACCCTTACGATAATGAGGAGACGAGAAACCTAAAGTGCCGGAAACTCTGTCCCCATTAAGTTACAAAATCACCTTTTAACATTAAACTAATGAAAACTTAGAATGGTGACCTAAAGAATTAAACTTTTAAGTTAATCTTCAGCTAAGTTACTACCTTAGATACCCGGCATGACATGGCGACGTTGAAGAACTTCTCGACCTCCAGATGAGTGTAGTGACTTGTGGCGAATCTGTCTGAGCTATGCTATTGAATAATTATACTGCTTTGGTTTTATACAAGAGGGTCGGACCCAGCAGACCAAAGCACAGACGCGTGGCATTGCTAGCCTGGCTACGGCCCACCTGATTGACTGAGAGCCTACAGGAGAGTGAATCCTAAGATCTGATTGGCAGATGCGATTGCGATATTTGAAATTCGAAGGAGAGTCACTAGCTGCTGGGCTACGATTTTATACATAGCAATATAAATTTGGGTTGAAGTGGAAACCGTATGGCGGATCCAATCTCACCTGCTAGCCTCTCGACAATTCTTGCGACGGCCCCAACACACTTTCCGGGATCTTACATCCGCCATTGGGACGATCGACTCTTTTGCGGATCTGGTTCCCTATGGCAGGTGGATGGCTAGCCCCCTCCATCACTGTCGTCTAACGCACTGGGGGGGGGGGGGGCCCCCCCCTGCTCTCAAGATGCCCCCCCTCAAAAAAGCGTCTTACTTCCCAACAGCGACCTTCCTTTGGTGGATGGACATCATGAACTTAACCACGTCCGTTCCTCTTCACGAGCCACTCCCCGATCTTCACCTGTTCACGGATGCCACTCAGCTAGGATGGGGAGCACACGTCGACAACCTCGCAGCTTCCGGTCTGTGGCCTGCGGATACCGACGAGCATATCAACCTCCTGGAACTTCGCGCGGTCCTTCAAGGCCTTCGCCAATTTCAAAGCTTTCTGTCCTCCAAAACTGTCCAGATCCACATCGACAATACGACAGCAGTAGCTTACCTCCGCAAGGGCGGTGGTACTAGTTCCCATTCTCTCCACCACATCACGTCTGAGATTTTCCACTTCTGCATCCTCTCCCACATTCGCCTCTTGCCGCTCCACATCCCTGGATCCCTGAATGTTGTTGCCGACTCCCTCTCTCGCAAGAAGCCTTGTGGCACCAACCAATGGTGGATCTATTCGTCACGAGGTTCGACAACAAGCTACCCCTGTTCGTCAGTCCCCTACCAGATCCCCGAGCTTGGGCAGTGGACGCCCTCACCATGGATTGGAACCACCTCCATGTTTACGCCTTCCCTCCACCTCGCCTTCTGCCGTTAGTCCTCCACAAGATTGCCAACTGCTCCGGACGATTTCTACTGATAGCACCGAACTGGCCGTCCGCAGCTTGGTTCCCTCTGCTCCTATCCCTCCTCATTGCCTCTCCGTGCCAGTTCCCACCACGGCGGGATCTTCTCTCACAAGGCCGGGAACGATTGCTCCATCCGAACCTATCCTCGCTTTGGCTTCACGGGTGGCTACTATCGTCCGACTGCTCCGCTCAACAGGCATTCTTGAAGACGAGGCCTCCCGCATTGTTTCCAGAGCCGTGCGATCCTCAACCACGAAAGTCTACGACAGCCACTGGAAAAAATGGTTTCATTGGTGTATCTCACAACAAGTCGATCCACTCAATCCGCCTCTGCACGACCTCCTTATTTAAGGAGGGTTTGCGCGGATCCACCATACTAGTATACCGTTCAGCATTAAATGCTGTCTTCAAAGCAGCTGGGAATACTGCTCTCCTTACGGATTATCGGATCTCCTCGCTTATCCACTCCTTTCAATTAGACCGCCCGCGGACCCCCAAGCATTTTCCAGACTGCGATCTGTCCATCGTCCTTACAGCCTTGATGGCTCCCCCGTATGAGCCGTTGGCTTCTGCGCGCCTCAGCCATCTTATTAGGAAAATTGTTTTCCTCGTGGCTCTCGCCGCCTGTCTTCGTTGTAGTGAACTTCAAGCCCTATCCGCAAGAGAACGTGACTGCTTCTTTCTACCTGACTTTCGTGGCGTCACACGTATGCCCGCTGCTTCTTTCCGAGCAAAAACCAAAAAACCAACTGAACGCTCACATCCGTTCATCGTCCCGTCCCTATCCAACATCCTTGGGGATGACCAAGAACGAACCTTATGTGCTGTTCGGGCCATCCGCTTCTTTTTGAAAGCATCCTCTGCTATCCGCCAAGGTCGTAACCAACTCTTTCTCCCATACAGCAGCAAGACTGGGACCACCTCTGTACGGATGATTGCTTCATGGATCAGAACGGTCGTCCTACAAGCCTACGAAGCCATAGACATCAATTGCGTCATGGAAAATATCAAAGTCACGGCACATGAGCTTCGTGCCATTTCCACATCCTGGGCACATTCCATTGCCGACATTATGGAATCCGCCTCTTGGCGCCATCCTACCGTCTTTACGTCCCACTACCTCCGGGACATGTTTCAGCATGCCAACGGTTTGTACCGTGTTGAGCCGTTTATAGCCGCCCACAGAGTACTCTAGCCCTTGGGCGCACTGTAAACTAACTTTGCGTTACAGGGGCCGGCCGCTAGCTAAGGGGACTCCGATCAAATGGTACCCGCCGCCTTGACGAACTCTATGGGAATGCTAATAATTGAGTAATGTATTTTTCACGGCAAGTAGAAACATCAAAATTCCAGGGTACCTGGTTAATTTTTGTTTCTATTGCCTATTGAAAAATACATTACCCGGCTTCCCACCCTCCTCCCCTCTCATGGCCATTTGGGCAGGGTAGAGGTGTCGAAAAGGTGAGCTCTGTCGCTCCACTTCGACTATGTATGCAATGGAGGCCGCGCAGTGGATCTGCGCAGTAGCTACGCAGACCGGAAGAACTTGTTTTATCTCTAGTTGAAACAGCATTAGGAGAAGGAGAATGCTAATAATTGGGTAATGTATTTTTCAGTAGGCAATAGAAACAAAAATTAACCAGGTACCCTGGAATTTGATGTTTTTATTGCCTAACCGAAAATATACATTACCTTAAGTCCCACCCAGGCCTCCCCTCCATGGCCTAGGTTCTGGGTGAGGAGAAATAATGCCATCGGACGGCTGCGCCGAGTATATATATAGCCAGCCCAATCCTGCGCATGCACAGTAGTACAAGCCCGGCTGGGAAGCCAACTTTCAAGCTTCTAGGGGAATAATAGCTCAAAAGGAGGGAATCGCTATAAAAAACAGGTTAATGTATATTTGTGGTTACGAAATAAAAACTAAAATTAAGCAGGTGCAGGGACTGCAATTTTAGTCTTTTTTTCCCCTATTCTCCATCACTATGTCGCAAGAGCAATCAGAATCAAATGATATAAGAATTACCTAGATCACATTTTTAGCAAAGTGGTGTAAACTGGCGGAAGTTAAATTGTGAAGGGTACGACGAACGATGGGGAAATTTTGGGCTGATGTAAGATTCAACGGCTATGGTGAAAAAGTCCCCTTGGGAATTGCCGTAACTCGGCTAAGATTAAGCACCCCTCAGTGTTGGTTGTACGTTAACCTCCAGTCATGCATGACCTAGGAAAAAGGAAAAAACTGCTATCTTCAGGTTTTTAGGTGAACCTCGCATGCCATTTTAACAAATTACGTTCCCACTTTGACTTTCGAAGGGTTAAAACTGAAATTGAACCGATTGTAAACTGGTAGCGTCATGAAACTGGTATCTCACTTTAACTGTCATGTAAGAGAAATGTATGTCTGCATGGAAATGGTGATGTAACTTAGTCCTGCAAAGTGTCCTAAGTAGGTAAGAACCTTCATGAGTCTGTAAGGGTCAATTGGTTACCATGACAAAATCTGTAAGACTGAGTTGACACGAAAACAATGTACCAATGTCTCACCGGCAAACAGTTGTCCGGAGGCCAACTTTGTTCTGGGAGGGGGAGGATGTCATGGGACACTCTGCACCCGGTTGGCCTTTCCCTGAGTCCCATGACCTTGCGTCCGTGCTCCCCTCTCTTCTCTCTCTCTCTCTCTCTCTCTCTCGTGTGCGACGATGAGCAGGATGGACGTGAGCAGAGTAGCAGCTCTGGGACAGGCTGAGCGGGAGCCAAATTTGACTCAGAACATCCGACCCCAAGTGTCTGTAGAATTGTGAACAAACCATGCAGAATAATAAACCAACTGTCGAGGCGTCCAAGTGTGTGGACTGAGTTCATAATAATCTAGTAAATCTGGGCAAGAGGAAAGCAGCTGCGCCAAACAACAAAGCAGCCGAACTCCTATCGAGGTGCATCCAACAGGGGGAAGCATCTCAATAAAGTTCAAAATGCCAATGGAAAATGTAAAATAGATCTCAAAAAGTTTAGTGGGTTCTTGCTTAATACCCAACGTCCATTAGCAAAAAGTCGGCACAAACTGAAAGTTAGTATTTTGCACATAGTATGAAACGAAAATGTCAACACTGCTTAAAATTAGTTTCTTTCTAGTATCCTAAAATACTTAACCTTCAGTAGTATCCACCCATCCTACCCGTTGGCATTGAACATGTCGTGTAAATGACATAGGGTCGAAGCGATGTGAGAGCTCTGGCCGCTAGACCAATGTTACATGGAAAGCGCTAGGTGCGATCCTAGCGGAAGATTAGCTAAACTAATCGTAATGAGATTAAAAACGTATAAAAAGTGTTTTAAATTGATTTTGGGCATTAAATAGCCAAATCGAAGTGATTTAAGCACATACTGAAGGTAAGTATTTTACGATAGTAAAAACTAATTTTAAGCAGTGTTAAAATTGTCATATTCTTTTTTTATTTGCAGGTGCAGTTGCCGGAATCGTAGACCAGCCACTTCAATGCCTTCAGCATGCTGTTGAACAGCAACATTTTCCTGCAACTGCAACTGTGACTGGAGTGCTGTCTGGAGTCAGCAAAGGACTTGTGGGTGTTGTAGCAAAACCCCTTGGTGGAGCAGCCGAATTTGTAGCTCAAACTGGGCAAGGTTAGCATTCTACAGAATTAAAATTGGTCAATTTAAATCATTTTCATTGTGTATTGTTTATCGAAACAGTCCTCATAAATATTGTTTGTGGTTGCTGATTCCTAGGCCTCCTTCATGGAACAGGATGGAGCAAAATTTTGGTACCTCGCCACAAAAGCTTGCATGAGAAGGCCAGTGCATATGCGAATAGTCATCTTAAGTTTGTTTGGAAAATGCTGCCAGACCTTCCGTGCGTAGATGTCTTGTTTGCCCTAGAAGCAACACAGATAAATCAGACTGATCACTATGTAGCCAGTGTTCTACTTTTAACATCGCAGGTAGGTTCAGCTATTTGCAACTGGATCGAGCTGTTAACTTGTATTATTTCAGTGCTTAGCACTCTGATCTCCAACATTTTCTGTGCTACATCACTTCCTACGGAAAAAAAAGTTTCTTACTATCTGCAAGCATCCTGACGAATGTAGCCGCCAGTCGAACAAATCACAAGTGTTTAAATGAGTATCGAAAATTAGCAGCAACATGTATTAGTTGTGAAACAGTAGAAGTCGTGTAGTTGCGTAAATCATGAGTTGTACACTTCAAAGTAAACAATCCTATAGCATGTACCGTACCACATAAAATACATTTAAATAGTTTCTGTTCACTTGGGCTCTATCTACTGTATGCTGGGGCGCTATAAGCTCTCCCCTACACTTAACATTTATGTCGTGTTTCACCAGGGTATGTTATGAAGGTTTAGTAGCTATAAGGTTGCTGTACTTAACCGTATGCTTTCTCTAAAATATCTACACTGAGGAAGTGAGGATACTTAGAATAATTAAATTTTCTGATTATTAATGCCTTACGAAATATCACATATCGTATCATTCTACTGTTCTGCAAAATTAGAGACTTCATGCAGTTTGGGGGGGGGGTTAATAGATTTCCCACACTCTTCACAGGCAAATATTTTCTCTTCCCTACGAAACTCATTGTAAATGGTTCTCTTGTAACCCACAATAATATTATCTTAATAATTGCTTAGTACTGTTAAATACTCATCTGTGGAGGATATTCCTACATTCTACACCTTAAACCAATGGTGTGCAGCAACATGTTTTACACATTTATGTGATTTCTCGCCAGTGTGAATTGTCCATTTCTTACTACCTGCAAATACTTACCTTCAGTAATTATGCTAAAATCACTATTTTACGCTTTCGCTGCTCATTTTTAAAATAAAAATCCCCATTTTTATGTTTCCCTTTAAACTTCTCTCCACTACCGCCTGGCGCGCTACCTCTCCTTTCCAAGGTCGGCGCCATCTTGTCTGATCCCATCATCACTTTTTGAGCACAGTCACGGTGGATGGACGTGCGTTGCTTCGCTCCATTTTTTCTTTTGTGTTGAGTTTTTAATTGGGACCATGCAACGGCCTTTGATCGTGTCGACGATCACTTATGCCAAGGTTCATGAATCTTACGTTGAAGACTACAGGATGCTCCAGGGAACTTCGTGTGTGGTTGTGTGGGAAGATGTAGTGTTTCATTGTGGGGTTCTGCGAGTAACGCTGGTCTTAGTAAACCGCCATGAAGTTACATCGGGGAATCCGTTTGGAATTAACTCAACCGGAGGTAATGAGAGGTCGACAATTGCGTTCGATAATTTGGTGAGTACTGTTTCTAGTTCGTACTGACGATCTTTTACAGCCAGGTTACGTGCATTGTCATTATGGCACACGTCGGATTGAACAAAGTAATGGCCAACGAGGGCTTTCCCGGGTTCGTTCGGAGCCTGCAACACGCGGCCGCGATTAGGCCTAACCGCACTCTGGAAATCTAGTGAGTAGTCGAGCGTGTGGAGACGGGATTCACGACTGATTAAAGTTAAAACTTTATTAAATAAATTTGGTTTGGGCTTCGTTGTTAACTGCCTTACTTTCCTTTTAGGGAATTGTTTTTTTTACTTAACTCTTAAAGATCATGAAAGGCAGGTTGACCGACGGCACCCCGTCACACTGCCACTTATACATCGGTTGGTTAAACATACTTGGTCTATTAAATAATCTGCGTGGAGTTTACCTTTTCCCTTTTGTTTTTAGACCGTAAAAGCTCTAAGTCTACCATGGGGTTAGTGATGTTGAGTGATGTTCATGGTAAATAGTGCGTCATAACGATAAGATGTCGCCAAATGATATTAGTAGTTGTCGCCAGCAGAAGAGCGTTAATTTTAAAAGAGTACCAGTATTTAAAAAAAAAAAATAAATAAATAAATAAATAAAGCCTGTATCGTTCCTGCCGTAAATCTCCGAGAAAAGGAGTAGGTTATAGGAACGATAGCACTAGTAAATAGCTATCTCTTCCCAGCCGTAAATCACCGAGAAAAGGTGTAAGGTCGTAGGAACGAGAACACTGGTAAATAGCTATATCGTCCCTGCCGTAAATCTCCGAGAAAAGGAGTAGGTAATAGGAACGAAAACACTAGTAAATGGCTTTCTCTTCCCAGCCGTAAATCACCGGGGAAAGGTGTAGGTCATGGGATTGAGACCGAGATCCGGCGACAGGGCACATATGAATGCGTGTATGTCGCCGGACTGTAGGTTGGCATGGGACATGTTGACGGGTTCCGCAGCGACACAACCCTCGCGTCAAAAGTGTCGTGTCGTGTCGCCATCCTGTCGTGTCGTGTCGCCATCGTGTCGTGTCATGTCGCCATCGTGTCACCTGTACAAACATCATTCTTGTTGCCAGTGGTATGAGGTTAGTAAAGTGGGATTTTAGGAAGGTTCCCCCCCCTCCTTTTTTTTTGCCTTCGACTATCTTCTCTTCCTTGGGTCCATAGGCTGAGTGGGGGGTGAAAATATGCCCCTTTGGGGAATTGGCCGCTATATGCGGTCGCACGGGGTCACTATGCCCAATTTTTTCACACCCCCCCCCCCCCCCGCCTTGGAACCAGGGCACTTCAGTGGCTTGTGCAGGGGCTTATGGTTCAAAACATTGGGGCTGTTTGCAGGAGGTACTTAGTTCGTATCTAAGTAACCCTCTCCATTCTCAATAGATTAGCTTGGCGAATCAATATTAAGTTAGTGACGTGGAATTAGCCATACTTGCAAAATCGGCGACTTGCGGTGGTAGATTTGGTGTATGGCAAGTGAACTGCGATCTTAGAGGAGCGTGTAAGTTTGACTGGCCAAGTGGAGACTACTACAGTGACATTCACGAGGTAACCCAAGGCTGTCGTCAAGGTTTGTTCCCTTGCGAGTAACGCCACTGCTACTTATCTGGTATATGTCACACACGCTTTTCAAGCGGGATGACAGTATTTTGATAGACGGAATGCCCCTGAAGTGTGAATGTTGTTGGCGGAAGAACTGTGGAAAGAATTCGAGGTGCAGAAAAGGCACGAACGCTTGAACTATGTTCGCTGGAAATTTCGGAGAACTGCTGGATTTCACAAAAAAAAGAAAATGGCTTGCCAACGTTGTGAAGGGCAGTGAGAATTTGAAGAATCCTTGGGAATTTTTGTGTGGATTAAGGAATCATTAGTACATGCACATGTACAGGCCAGGTTCCGTCGTGGAGAGTTGATCAGCACTTTTTCTCCTGCATTTACAACAAATTTGTCGTAATTAACACTTGTTGTACACTCAGGCATGAGACTGCCTTCAAGAAGAAAAGTCGGAAGGATCTAAATAATATGCCACACGGACGATTGCTAGTGAAAGCTAATTTTACATGTTAAAATTATCGTATTCACCATCAGTTTGATGGGTTGTGTCGTAACCTAAGTTACGTCGTGAGAGACTTGATCAGTACTTGGAAGGAGGGACGTCAGGCAGGCTGGAGGAGTGTGTGGGTTGACATGAAAACCGAGTCTCGATGCATGTCGAGCGACATTGAAGACAAAGGAGCACTTTGGACCAATGCGTCAAAATGAATCACCTCACCCAGTCTCATCGCAGGACGAACGACAATGAGGAGAGATACAGGAGGCATGGAGAGCTGTCTCCTAGTCTCGTTGCAGGTCTAGCACACGGAGACTATGGAACGTAAGGGGACAAGGAGTAAAAACACCTTGTATCTCCCAAGTCTCGGCACATGCCTATCGCCATTGGGAGGACTGGGGGAAAAGGCAGGGACCTCTACCCATCCAGTCGCATATCTAAAGACAGAGACAAGTACACCAACATGTCTTCTCATCTCTTATCTAGTGGCAAGGAGACATATCATTAGGAGTGGAGTACCCTAGCAAAGGGAAGCGGATAACTAAGACTAAGACTAGTAGGGATCCGGCTAATACACTCCTGGTGGTCATGCGTAGTCATGCGCATCACACATCCAGACTGCACCCGAGAACAGGCTGGAAGGATCGGGAAGTGAACCGATGATGGAAACATGAAGTTAAGTAGTCTAGTTTGTCCTAGCTGCTTGTTCAGCAACAAGGGGACACGGACTTGGGTTTGAAGTTACGGCTCATTTCTCTGTACTGCCACACGACTAAAACAGCAAGGACGTATTGGGAGGCATGAGACAAGGAAACGAACCTCTTGTCTCTCCGCATGCCTTGTGCTAGTGAATTGGGACGTAGAGACGAGATGGCTCGTCTCTCCCAACCCGATGACAGGCACAGGCATTGTGACCTACACCTCGTCTCACCCCTTCGTGTCGCATGTCAAGCGACATAGGGGGGAGTGATTTAAAGAGACAGGGAAACTTGCATCAGGACCAGTGTCTTACTGTGTCTAGCTACTAGGAAATAAGAGCCGAGAGCGCCCAGTCTAGGTGCAACGTCGAGAGGTAATGAACATCGTCTCGTTGCATGTGTTTTTAGGATGAAAGCGTCTCCTAGGAGGAAAACGCCTAACCTCGCCCGGTATCGTAGCATGGCTTAAGCAGTGCGACAAACATCTGCAGGAATTGCGAGGGGAAAGAACTTGGGCGTTGGGAAGGTGGTGGAAAGGACCTTAACATCAACATACTGGAGTGGAGGCAGGTCAGTTGTCCATCCAGGTATAGGGAGAAAAACTTCGGGACCAAACCATAGGAGGCATGAGTGGCAATGCCACAGCGGTAGCCTATGTACGGAAAGGTAGAGGAACGCTCTCTAGGTCCCTTGTGGCAATAACTCGGAGCTCTGGAAAAGTGGGGCGGTTCATATCAGTCTGGCTCCCCGCCACATTGCAGGGAACCTCAATGTGGGGGCGGAAGAATTATCAAGGGGTGCCCAAACCCCATCAAAGAATGGATGTGAGATCCAGGGGTATCGTCGTTGGGGATACCAGACAATGTTTGTTTGCGACACCTTTTCAGTGCACACCTGCACTGTTCAAGTCCCCATTCCCAGAAGAGGAGGCTTGGGCGACAGATGCTCTTTCGATAAGCTGCAATGGTATATGCGCATACCGGTTCACACCATTACTAATCCTACAGAAGGTAGTCAACAAGTTGCGGAGTGGAAAGGGACTGTTCATCCTCATTGCACCAGGGTGACCAACAGCACCATGGTTCGCAGGGATCATGGAGCTTCGACGAGAGGACGCGATGCCACTCCCAATCACACCTTCACAGGGATACTTCGCAGAAGCGAGGGTTCAAGGCAGACGTAGCCTTTAGAATCTTATAGGTCTAACAGGAGTCCACGTAGATGCACTTGGAAACAGATCACGGAAATGGATCGAATGAGGTGGAGCAAACGGCCGCGGCCCTTGCAAGCTAGGTTTCGTTTGATTAGCATCGTTCTTTTCTTGACTCTTTCCCAAAGTCCTATCCCCGAGTGCCATAAAGGGAGAACGGTCGACTGTTAGTTTGGTACTGGCCTGCGTAGGAGACCGACTTGACATTAAACAATTCCGTGATCACGAAGTTGATGTCAGCATTCGGGAGGGGCCGAACAAGGAAAGACTCTTCCCTAAGTGGAACCTACCATGGTTCTACAAAGCCTTATGAACCGGCAAAAACAGCCCCGTTGAAGTTCCTTACCAAGAAAATGGTATTTTTATTGGCTTTAGCCACTTCAGCACACCAGAGTGAGTTGGCAAGTCTGACGAGAAGACGGTCATATCCGGTTTGCAACTGGTGGTTTCAAGGACGTCGTCTACACATTTTCAGTTTATTGGACTGTAGACTGGGCATGAAACCCACGCTATTGTCATTCTAGGCAAACTTGTACATCCCAAGGATGGGGAGAGCTTGCAATGGCCTGTTACAGCCCTGCGGTTTTATTAGACACAGCCCTACGGGTATTAGACCGTAGACTGGGCGTGAAACCCACGCCAATGTCATTACAGACACTTGGCAAACTATGTGCATCCCAAGGAAGGTGAGAGCTTGCAATGCCCGGTTACAGCCCTGCGGTTTTATTAGATAAAACCACACCTAAAACTCCCAGTGCTTCATAAGTCGAGAGACTGGAACCCCCGACGCCTTTGTTCCTGAATGTGGGCAAGGATCGGGAGCTGGTGTTGTGTTAGGGAGTAACGTCGTTATAAAGGGGTAAGTGGGTTTGTGCTGTTATTTGGATAGCCTACGAGAATAACCCAATTTGGTTCGACTTGTCAGCTGAGTTGAGGGCACTAGTGGCGCCCTGAACAAACTGCTGCGGAACACCTCTGCAGGAGATTGTATCTGCATGCTCGTGGAACCACCAGCACACATTCATTAAACATTACCTCTGTGAAACTAGTAGGGTCGAATGGGGAGACCGCCATCAGGCGTCGTGTAGTAACAGGACAGACGTTCTGAGGTGGTGGAGGAGACGATGAGGAGGTGCCCCTCGTTTGTAAGTGGGTAAACTTCCCTGAGTCAGGAATTGTCTGTCTTGCTTGTGTGAATATGTATCTCCTGGGTTCAGTGGGGGATAACCCCACCACCTGAATGA
>JAHWFP010150363.1:0-11018 GCA_023313725.1 Lithobius niger | reverse complement strand
AGTGAAGTGGCGTTACTTCGGTTTGTGCTACTTCACTTCGCAAACCGAGGTCCCTTTTTATAGCTGAACCGTTTCTTTTATTTCAGTATTCTTGAATTCTGTTGTCCCCCTTCATTTTCATCCCTTCGCCTGGGAATTAGGATGTTACGCTAAAGTTAGTCAACCCCTATACATCATAATAGAGCTGACGTAGCCTTCAATTCACTAGTCTGTTTGCTTAAAGCATGCGCAGTGGCTGTTTGCCGTGACGTCACCATGAGTTAGCCAATGACGAACGAGAACAACGGCTGTTTGGCCGTCTGATTGGACTAGCCCAGTCACGCACGTGACAGCAAACAGCCATGGCGCGTGGTATAGTACTTTCAAAAGAGTTAGTCTACTCTCTAAAGATGGCTTATGACCCAACAAAAAATTCGGCATTTTACAAAATTTACAAAATTGGCCCGGTGACCCAGTTTTTTACTTTATTTTTATTTGTATTCACAATTCTCAAGTTCTTCTGTTGACAACTTTTTTCAAAATAATATTTACGCTATTTTAAGAACGAAAGAAATGACATTAAAAGAAAGTAGGCCACTACGTAAACATGGAGCGTTTTAAGACCCAAATAGGCATCACCACCTACTATTTATCCTACGAATTGCTCTTATAACAAAAACAACAAGTTCATTTCAAAGTTGCAACACAATTTTTTATCCAAATAGGTTTTTGTTTTCAAGCAATTTTATTTTTCGCTACCTTGTTTTCTCCATACACAGATCGTATGCAAATTTTGAGAAAACGAAATAATTTTAATCTAAAAGAGAAGTGTGCTGATACCTTTGGTGTTTAACGAAAACCTTTACTCGCGAGCGACTACAATGGCGGCTCGCTCAATATCGCGCATGCGCACGGAGGCTTATGATGATTCCCCTGCTAGCCACCAGAGGTGTACGAAGGCGCTGATGTGCAGTGTGTATACTAGTGTTTAAGGTGAAGTCGGATTGGCAGGAAAGGTTTTACAGTTGCGCATGCGTGATAAGGGCTGAATTAAGGTAAATTTAAAAGTCGTCCAGCGTAAAATGAGAAAGGGAACAGATTGGATAAATCCGTCCGCCTGTGCGACATTGGTATCCGAATTCGTAGGGAGTCACACTTGCTGCGTTTAGGAAAGGGGAATAAATGTTTTTTAAATGAAGCCATCTGGTGCTTGGTATTCGTGCCTGACAATTCCATCAGCACACGTCTTTTATTTCCGACTGAACACTTAGAATAGCCAACGACCAACAAGTCTTGTCTTTTGTAAGAATAAAACAGCCGATAGATGCCAGCAAAGCTGACTGCAGTTAAGGATGTCGACGGAAAGTTTAGTGGGATTGAGGAGGGTTTTAGGGAGACGAAATTTAAGAATCACACTGGATGAATAAATAAACCGAGTGCAAACCCATTGCCCTTTGGACCTAAATTACACCCGGCCTGACCGAAAAATTGAACCCTCGATCTTAAAAATTCAACGACTGGATTACTACTAATCAGAAGTATTGACAAAGCCAAAGAAAAACTCCACATCAGGCCGCATTCTAATTCTATTGTGTGCGCGGCGAATCTTGAGTCCTGGAAGTATTTTACGAGCGACTACGTCTTCCTGGAGGGAGCGGCTTTAATCGACGGCCGCCATTGTTTTTGTAACCATCTTGGATATCAACAAGGCACTCTGCTGCCAAAAACGTACAATCGATTATCTGTGCTCGTTTTGCGGCGAACTCAAGATAGCCGCGCACACTTTTAAAGTGTATGCAGATACCATACGACACAGCAGCTGCAAGCACCTTCAAATATGATACAATTGTTAAATTTGGAATTAATTCGTATCACTAGATGTATGTTTAAATACACAAATTCATTTCAAATTAACAAAGACAAAAAATGTCATACAGACAAAGCGGTCCATAAAAACGCAACGACAGAAATTGACACACAGACCTTGTTCCTTTGATTTTAGCTGTTTGGCAATACCACTCACTACACACAGGTTTTGGTCCCGTAGTGTGACAACCGCATTTTTTATTCATGTTCCATAAGGTTTACTAGGTTCTAAAAAACACATTGCAGGTTTCCTTTCCACATTTTGTTTAGCTTTTGACGTTGCTTTTTACTTTTAGTTGTATTTATAAGTGCTTGAAAGCGGAGTAGGAGCAGATCCGAAACGTCGCTTTTTTAGTGTTATTTCGCTGCACATTTGTACTATCCACAAACTGGGTTTCTAATAGCATGTTGTAAACAGTGAAGCGTATTCTAGGGCACTTTCACTAAAAATGCACTTTAGAAGCCGTATAAAAGTAGTCAACATTGTTTTGTTTTTTTTTTCAGTTAATTTCGAGCCTTAAAACAGCCAAAGCAATTTAATGCACGTGTGGCTGAACCGGCTCAATTTTGAACATTGCCAGACTTTTTAGAGAAGAATATCTGGTAAAGGGAGGTGCCAACCCAGGGGATGCGAGCCGGGAAACCTCCGATCATCGTAGGGGCTGAAAGATTGACCATAATAGTTTCCATAGCCGCTGAAGGAGCACGGGAGCCTCTCACGCTACCCTGGTCGGCAGTCCTGGCGGGGATCCCCTTTGCAAAGATCCCCTTTCCAGGGGTTCGACCAGACCCACAAACTCAGGCAACCAGGCTGAGCTCCCTCACCCACGATGACCACGATGTAGTTTTCTCTGCCTCATTTCTTCTACGCATCTAATGGTTAATCCTTAGTTCAGCTTAATGCTCCCTCGCTCTAGAAACTTTTGGGCGGAAACCCTTTCTCCAGCAAGTGTAATGTGTGGCGCAGTGGCAACTGGGACCACTGCACTGTGACTGAGGTTAGCACCAATGACGCAGCTGTCGATGCGCCATAAAACCTCAATCTTCCCATCCCCCCCTCATCCCTCATCCCCAACAAAAACGAATAAGTATGCATATAGACGCTTCCATCCACAATTCCAGCAATTTACATAGGCCGGAATGATAAGGTAACCACTGATAACGGCTGACACCAACACAGCAGCTAAAAATAAAGCAAGCTTTTTCTGACATGTAAGCTACCTGGTTTACGTTTAATTAAAGTGTTGGCATTTTAGTTTGAAGAATAAAGTGTTTATTGCATCCTTGCTCTGGCATTTTTCTACTGCGCATGTGTTATTGGCTAGGTCAGCTTAAAACATCACCTTGTTGACACCCAAAGGAATTTTTTTTAGTGCTTAAATATTCTATCAGAAACCGTCTTCTTATTCAAGCCAAAATTTTACACATTAACATCAATCACACTTTACAAGTTTTTAGGCGATTAGTTTACGAGTTTTATACATCGGTAATTTCACGGTGTTCCATAAAAAAAGCCACAAAAAAATTTTCTCAGTCCAAACTTCTTTGTTAGCACCTTCCAGAACCGTAAAAAGTCAGACGATGTCCAATACAACGGGTAGTTTTGAAAGTCCCTGTAAGGTTCTGGAGGGACTAAAAGTTTGGACTAAAAAAGAATTTCGTTGAGACGTTTTTTTATGGTTCACCTTGTATACAAAGCATTGATAGTCTTGAACCATTCTGACCTTAGGGAATTACTGTACCGATAAACAAATATAATTTAGAAACAGTGGCGTAAATAACAGTGCGGGTAGAGGCAGGAATGGAAAGCGCCTCCCCGCCCGGTGCGCCCCCCCCCCCACACACGCCCACCACATAGAAATGAGCCGAATGGGCGTAACATATTCACAGAAAAGTCAATTTATGCGCTATTTTCTTCAAAACTTTTTTCTTCTTGAAGCTAAACATTACACAAAGCAATAAATAGATATACACAAATCGCAGTGTAAATTATATAACGGAAAAAGAAAAGCGAGCCAAAGAGCGAAATCATACACTAGAAATAACAAAGTACAGTACGCCACCTTTGTGCACTTAGGTTTTGTTGGAGTGGCATGACCCGGATTCGAACTGACAACCAAATTCGTCCCCAGATCACAGACATATCGCCTTTATCACTATGGCCACTCCTCCACTGGCGTATTTATCACTACGGCCAAAAGAAGAGTGGCCGCAGTGATAAAGACGCTATGTCAGTGGTCTGGGGACGAATTGGGCTACCAGTTCGAATCCGGATCATGCCACTGCAAAGAAACGAAGTACATAAAGGTGGCTTACTGTACTACGTTATTTCTATTGCTTGATTTTCGTTGTTTGGATTGTTTTCACCTTTCCTTTATTACACAAAGCAGCAAAAATAATAGTACAATCGACAAATGGGACGTAAAATTTGCGCCGTCCCCTAGAAAATATATTACTTAGTGTGCCCCTGTTTGGAATGTTTCATGAATGGTACAATTCCGTCCTGTTATCCAATTTTGGCAATACGCAGTGTTATCGATTTTTCTACAACATTAGTAGTTCTTATCACCCGGGGGTCTAGTATAGTGATACAGCCTAACAGAGCCCCATGCTTTTTGGGTATCACATTTAAATCCGTGGGAGGGGTGGAGCGTGCATCTAGGGTCTATTGGTCGGTCCACGTGCACCTAGGATCAACAGTTTCCCTCCCTTGAACGTTAGATACCCGCCTCATATCCCTGCCGCATCTACGCGTCGCCCGCCCGGGATAGCTGTTTCCTCCAGGTGACTAGTACACTTCAGCACAAAGTTGGGTCTATTGGTCGGTCCACGTGCACCTAGGATCAACATTTTTCCCCCATTGAACGCTAAATACCCGCCCCGTATCCCTGCCGCATCTATGCGTCGCCCGCCCGGGATAATAATTGTTACCAGTTGAAAAGACTCCCCTGTTTGCGTGCATGCATAGGTAAAAGTGATAGGCAGGAGATACACTTTTTTTTTATTAAAAATCGTTTAGAGGTACATGCATAGTACAGTTGTGAAATAACAGCAAAAAAAGCCTGAGACAGTTAGATCTTCGAGCCAGGGATCTTCTTCAAGGTGGCCTGAAAGCTGTAAAAAGGTAAGAAATTGGAATTACCGAAAAATACTGGAATATAAAAACATAGTCAGAAGTCACATGTGTTGAAGGTTACCTTAAGTATGAGGATGCCCACGTTGTCCTTCAAGTTGGATTGAGTGTAAGTATGGTTTCCTCTTCAAGGCAGCTCCTTCAAGTCGGTCTGGAAGCTGTAAAAAAGTAAGAAACCAGAATTACCGAAAAATACTAGAATATAAAGCATAGTCAGAAGCCACACGTATTGAGGGTTACCTTAAGCATGAGGATTGAGCATGGAACCTTTATATTTCTGCCTGTAAAAAAAAAAATAGGTGTTTGAAAGCGAAACAATAACGGTGTACGTATAATACCACCTGATGGCCTTCATCTAGTCGGGGGTAGTTGTGTGTAGGGTATGGTGGGACTGAAACAAAAAAAAAACCACGAGATTAGACACGGTAGAAATACAAAATGAAGCGACGTCAGGCGGAGACTGAGGGAGCCTAAAAAGCTCACCTTCGCAAATCATATAGGCTATAACGAAGTGATATAAGCCGAAGTAGTGCCTTCAATTCGATAAGCGGAACGTAGTGCAGACTGAGAATTTAAGAACGTGGACAAGGCTGAGGGAGCGGAGTGATAACAGCTAGGTAGTTAAAAACCCAAAAATCCACCGGCAGTTTCCTGAAGGGGAAACTGACGGCTAGTAACGAATCCCCGGGAGCGTCCAGCGAAGGGGATAAGCCTCTATACCCGTAAAAAAATCAGAAGCTAGGTATTATAAAAAGCAAAAGTCCCACCTGTAGTTTATAAGATGTAATACAAACAAGAAGTGAGACATGTAAAGAAGTGATATCGCAAAAGGCCATATTGCGCGCATACGGTCTAGCTATCATGTGGAAGGAGGCGTCATCGCAGCGAGTCATAATACACGTTGTTTGTAGGGTTTGTGTAATACGGCTCCCTTCGATGGCGCTCTTCCAGACAACACCCGGGCGATACCACCAGGAGGCCCGTAATCCGCTGCGATACGTAAGGGAATGTGTTGGCAAAAAAAAACAAAAAATTAAATGTGACGAAGTTAAACAAAAACTAAAATTAAAAAAGGTATCCGTTGACGTATCGTGTTCATCACCCGAATTTGGAATTCTCAAACGATAGTCGTCCGAGTGGCCCAACGGTGTTTCGTTGGTTCTAATTGCATGATGCCGCGTAGTCGAAACCAACGTTAAGTTCGTCGCCTAGGTTTCCAGTAGAAAACTAGGTGTTTATCGTAGACGTTAATAAAAGATATGGCCGAAAAAAAGAACAAGTATGGACAATAAACAAAATAAGTAAAGTCGGACACGAAGCTACGCAAACACAAATTTCCCCCCTTGCGAGGGAAAAATTTATTAAGTAAAAACCTACATTTTTAAGAAGATTTAAGATCTCTTTTAGCAAAACATTTATATAATAAAAAAAAAACCCACACCGTGTACAATGAAGGAGATTTAAGATCTCTTTACATTTATATAATAAAAAAAAACCCACCACCATGTACAATGAAGGAGATTTAAGATCTCTTTAGCAAAACATTTATATAATAAAAAAAATCCCACACTATGTACATTGAAGGAAGTTTAAGACCTCCTCATCAAAATAGGTATATAATACAAAAAAATTCACAACATGATTGAAGAGGGTTTAGGACCCTGTAGTGAAACATTTATATAATAAAAAAAATTTAAAAAAGGTTTAAGACCCGTACATTGTTTAAGAGGGTTTAAGACCCCTAGGAAAAAAAAACACCAACAGCAACGTCAGTCTCATTTTCCCCCCCACAGTCGATCATAACAACGGCTTACAGCATTGAAAGCAGTCTTTATTTTCGGAAGGTGTAACGAATTTAAAGTGTCTTTTGACGAAGCGAACGACACGGCGGTCGTTAAAATCCTTCGTCATAGGATGGAAATGTTGTTGGATACGAGTCATGGGGAGACCATTGGCTTTATGATATAGAAAATAAAGGCAGTATTGGCCGCATACCGTACTACAAGGTCCTTGGTAGGTGTGTAGATTATAATTCTTAAAGGTAGAATTCCTACCGAGGAAACGCAGGATGTGTACGTTAGTAGGCTTCAGACCATAGCTGTCAAAATAGTCAACGGACGCTTTGAGGTGGTCGAAATAGATGGCGATCCAGTGACTACCTGGTTTGGAAGAGGGGTCCAAATTAACGATGTACGCCGAATGGGTGGCTGTTCTAGGTAGCTGATCGGAAGCGTACACGTCACCGAATAAAGGCCCTAGCTTCTTGTGACTGCTAGCTGCGGCGCGCAATTGATCCGTTTGCATTGTTTTTTAGTGTTCATATAGAATGTTTCTAGATTGATCGATTTCGAGTACGGATTGATGCACCATGTAAAGTACTAAATTTATAGTTTCCGTAAGGGCTTCTTTGAAACTAATGTCGATACGAAGAGATCCTTGACGAATGAGGTTGTAATGGCACTCTCCTTGGCTTTTATCGGAAGTCAAGTCAAAGGCGTACAGCGCATTGCCTTCCGGGTAATCACCATACACGATGGGTGGAGGCGAGCCCGAAACCAGTTTGTTGGTATCTTGAAAAAGTGAGTAATAATTTCGCACGTATAAAGAATTGTCATAGTCTGGTTTATAGGGAATAGAAGGAATAGTTTTTCCATCGGCCTGCAAAGCGAGATAATTAACGTTGTAGTTGGCAAAGTTGTAAGGATTTTTAGTATAACTACCGTTGTATGCACTATTCGAAACCAGGCCGAGAAGACAAAACGAAGGCATGTTTCCCAGGACGGCATTATCGAGATTGCCTTGTAGACTACCTTGAGGTATAGTAAAAGTTTTAATTTCAACACGGCGGACTGGGTACTTTGCGGAACCGTCTTTTAAGGCCTGGGTGAACCCCACCAACACTGCCGGTGATGGTGTGACTCGGCGGACGAACAAGGCTGCCTTAGTGATGTTCACGCGGTAGCTCGGGTCGGTCTCGGCGCTCATTAAACAGAATGCATCTTTACTACGAGTTAATTTGAGACGGAGATCGACATTGTTTAACAAAAGTCTGTCTTGCTGAAATAGGTCGCAGTGAGGGCGACCGTACAGGTCTATAACTTTACTAGTCTTGACACGTTTGGTGCGTGCTTTAAGACCAACGTTACTTCCACCAGGATTACCACTATCGAAGCTACCGGCAGTATCGGCTTCCCACAATTGACTGGAGAGGTGACCGGCTTTAGCATCGGTGCCATGAGTCAATAAAGTCTCTAAATAAGAACGAAATGCGTACCCATTGTCGCTATTAGACACTTGTTTTCCATTTAATGTACAATCGCATTGCGAAAAAAGGGAATGTAAAAGTAGATTTACAGGACCAATCTTCTCGGTGTCTGTTATAGTCGTCGCTACACCTTTAACTATTTTGCACTGGATGTGTAAAAACGACTGACTCAAGTCCAAGAGACAGTCGGCAGCTCCAGGAACCACGAATTCGATAGGAGCACCGTCACTTAATGTGGCTAAAGGATGATACTCGACTAGAGTGTCATCATTTACGGTCACCTGCACGGGAGGTGTCGTAAAGAGCTCAAGTTCTTCCTTGGTGCAGGGGACTGAATCTCTGTCTGGTTTCAATGACATGATGATGTGGAATGAAAGACGGCGTAGTACAGTATGCGGTTATATACTTTCTGTTGCTCATTTAACCGAAAAAGTCCGCCTTTCTTCTAGGCTTGCTTCTTCGTTTTTTTGGAAGCCTGTAGGCGTCTTAGTTTTCTCTTCCCACCTCCTGATTGACAACGCTTCTTCTTCCTCTTGCGACCGGTTCCCACTTGCCCACCTGTAGCAGTGGCCACGGCATCGTGTTTAGCCGCCCTCCATCTCGTCCGAGCAGCTTCCTTAACAGATTGTCCAGACTCTACGTCATCCAGCATCCTTCCCCCAGATCTTAGCGCATAACGTCCTATCCCCATTAAACCTCTTTTAAGAAAAGGGACGGCCGACCGAAAGATACCGCTCAAGAAATCCCCGAACCCGCCCCCCCCTCTCTGTATTCTTCCCCCCGCAAAATAAGGGGCTCCCCCTCTCTGGACAGGGCAATAGTGTTGCACGCATACGCGAGGATCTAATCCGGAGTAAGGGGCTCGCATGGTTTTTTTTTTTTTAAGGACGTCGCTTAAAGTGTAGTGTCAGGCTAACTTCTCCCGAGTTAAATGGAATGGCCACCCCCATGTCTGACATTATATAGACTCTAAGGGTCTCGAAATTAAGACGAGCGACTGGTTTGTAGTAAGGTTTAGTAAATATTACATTCGTCATATCGCCTTCTCCGATTCTTACAACTCTTAATAAAGGCGCCAGAACGTCACCAACTAGGGTCTCCGCCACTATGTCGCTGTAAATATAAAAAGAATCGAACCCCCCGATCAAGTTAAGTTTTATAGTTGATGCAACTGCTCTATGAAAAAAATGATCGGCTCTAAAGCCTATTCTACTCGCCAAAACCTTGTTAATGCTCATACTCAATACTTCCAGAGGAGTAGTCTCTTTATCAGCCGATAAAAGGATGGAGGGGAAACGTATAGACATTACATCTCCGACTTCCCCGTATTCGAACTTAGGATATTTAACAGCGCGCACTCTTTCTTTCATGGCCTTGTTCAAAGCATTCGCCAATTCGTGTCCCGTTTTATAGTAACCAGGAGTTAAAGGAACGTTGATGGTAGATACAAAAGTGACGTAGGACACGAACCAACTCCCGTCATTAAATTGCTGCAGAATACTTTCAGTCGTGGCCCTAGTATGAGCTTTTACATCGTCGTAATAACTCTCTCTCAACAACCTATCCGACCTATCCCAGCCTAAAAACCTAGCGAGACTATAAGACAAACACAACTTAGCATCTGGAGGTAGTTTATGGTCAATTTCAACGCGTTTACCTACTTGATTGTAACTGAAAGTAATGGAAGGCATTCCCAACTGATTTTCGATAGTCGTATTTAAAAAAGTCAAAACCTTATCCATTTGGTAAGTGAAAAACACAAAATCTTTATTGAAAACTAGATCCAATTCCGGTTCCACGGTCAATGTGGTTTCCCCCCCCCCACCGCTTTATGTTGATTAAGAATCGCGAGTTTAGCAGATTCCGTTATATCGAATTCTTGGTAATTATATCTAGGGAATTTAACGTAAGTACGGGTTCCACATTTCAGAGTCATTCCACTATCTGACGCCACGTTAGCCCAGTTCCTCGAGTATTGAAATTCGGCCAGTCCGACCTCCCAGCCACTACCAGAAAGACTTATTCTTTGAGCTAATTTCGTAGTGTAATCGTTAAGTGAATTTGTAGGAAAAAGATCCAGGCTAGCATTGGCTGGTAAAGTCATGTAGAAACTATCGCCCTCCATTTTGTTTTTATAGTTTTTTCAAGTCTTTAGCCGGGATCCAACGGTTATGGGTTTTATCGTAACCTTCGAAAGATACTAGATACTTTTTGTTGCGTCCGACACCTTTGCTTCTCAGCACCTTGTCTACCCGATGGTAGTCCTCCCCGTCCTTTTTAAGCACTTTACCTACTTCGAATAAATAAAAGCGACCTTTAATTTCTTCCCCGTTATAATCTTTAAGCCTGACAGTAACTTGACCTAAATTGCCGCGAGGAACCAAAACTTTAGTTACGAAAAATATTCCCCTCGACCACAAGCCCCTGTAAGCTTTATCAAATTTCCCTTTTGATATAGCGATGCGAACTTTATCACCTATTTTTAAAGGAATTTTAATATTTTTACGTTTAGTCAAAGCATGGCCTAGCTGCTTTAAATCGTCACCGAACAATTTACGCCACAACCGCGTATGATTTTGAAAATTGACGTTATCAGGTGGCATGCCAGTGGCCGAATGGCGAGTTTTGTTGTAAGAATCTACAATTTTTTGAATGACCGGCACGTATTCGTAAGTACCTTTAGATAAAAAAAACCGATGTAATCTAGATTTTAATTCTCTTTGCCACCTTTCAACGTTACTATTTTTTATATCTTCATTTTCGGTAGTAAAAAAA
>JAHWFP010150297.1:14995-27810 GCA_023313725.1 Lithobius niger | reverse complement strand
GAAATTGCCATTGGATGCACCTGGAAATGTCAGGGAAATTGATAATTAAAAAAAAAATTGTCTGAACCCTAGAAAAGACATAACAAAAGCTTAGTTGTTTGCGGTGGAGGGTAGAATATTTTTGGACCTTGGGTTAGGCGTGGGTCGTTTTTTCTCCCATGGTCTTTGGAGGGAGATGATCACAAATTTCGGGTCCCCCGGCATAATGCAAGCTTTTGGATTAGCGGAGGACGTTTGAATGTCACATTTGTTTGAAGCCCCGTTAGGTTGCTTGGTTATCATCATTTGCAAAAGAAACAACAAAACCATTTGTTGAAATTTGATACTGTTGTAAACTTCCACCTCGGTGGAGCAGTCGTAAATCCGCGCAAAAAAATTGTGTTGACGCTGTGGTTTCCAGGAGTGCGTAGTCGACAACAGTCACTTCTGGTTATGACCATAACAGACTTCCTTTTTTTCTTTTTTTTATAGCAAATATGTTTTAATAATCTGTGATTATTTCAGAAATTATACATTGTTGTTTTGATGTGTTTTGAATAAATCCAAACAAAGATGGTACCGTAATGGAAGGGGGCGGCGGGGGGGGGGGGCGGTTGTTTAGCACACTTGGTAAATATAGGGACGGGAAGACATTTGGTAACATGGAAGTAAAAATAAAATCCGTCCATACTTTCTTGGTTCCGCGAAGCATACCATTTATTGATTTTTAAAATGTTCTTTGCCCTAAAATTTTATCACTTTTACCACTATTAAAATTATTGCGCGCAACCAAGATAGGCCACAACGGTCGAGAAAAGTGAGGATGGCTTTTGCCTGGACGCGGTTCACCTTGCCGATATCTACGTGCAGTTTTCTCGCTGCTTTCATTGGGGAAAGCCAACCGTGTCCCCCTTGCATGGACTGTTCCACGTATCGCTCAGCTGAATGAGAAGAGAGCGCCATGTTTTTGCATTCGGCAATTATGCTGATGTGGACGTGTGTTGGCAGGACGTTGTAGGCTTCACTGCAAACTGTAATATGTGGTCAAGTATTGTACGGCCGTGAGCTTGGCTGGGTCCGTACTGGTCATTTATACTGGACTGATGACCTGCGTGTGGTGTCCGCGATTCTGTAGCTGTAGGTTCCACGTCGCCACGTAAGTCACGAGGTATGTTGTGTGGATTGGCAGTATGCTAGACACCTGCTTTTAGAGGGTGATCGTTTTTATTTTTGTTGTTGTTGTTTGTTTGTTTCTTCTTCCTGTATGTTGTTGGCTTGGGTTTTAAGGCTGTAGAACTGATCGGTGAAGTGTGGGTTGTTTCTATATCCAGGATTTCGAATTTGTGTTGGTATTAGATCCGCGTTGTGTTTGTTTATTGTTGGTTTTACGACGTGAATTAGCAAGCGGTATTTGCACGTTGTAATGGTAGAAATGTTTGGTTATTTGGATAATAGGTGTACAGGGCCCGAGGGCGCGGGGCGGGGGTTAAAATCAGGTATCCAAATTAACCAAAAACGTGATTTCCTCACAATGAACTTTGCGGCCTTACGAGTAAGACGTTCATAATTTAAGATTTGATTAGATTGTTCTTCAATGGACTTTAAAGGATATTTTTTCGTTGTTTTGGTGTTATTAACTTCGTAACGTTTATAGGTTTGACTGAATGTAGCAAAACAATTTTACACAGTGTGTGAAGACTCGCATATAAGGTCAGCGTACTGGTTGAATCTGGTTGTTTGGTTGAAATTGGGTGTTGAATATTGATTGTTTACTACGATAATCGCTTTTTTTTGTAATTCTTAAATACAAAAAGAACAATTAAATTCTTTTTATTGTATACAACATAGTATACAATAAAAAGAAAGAATTTGAGATTTAACAATTTTAGTATCATTTTTGCCCGCTAGATGCCGTTGTTAGCAAAGCGTGTTAACCTAATTGCAGTTTAAATAACTCGTGTAGTTGCCTTGTGTTTTACCGGGTTTTTTTTTTTATCAAATTTTTATGCCTTTTGGAGGAAAATATTAAAAATACACATACAAGTTAATTCTGTTACACAACGCCATCTAGTGGCTTGAAATTGTACTAAAATTGGTAAATCTTAAATTTCCGTTGTGTTGCAATCTTCAAATTCTTTGTTGGAGAAATCGTTGGCGTTATTCGGGGATTTGGAAGAGGTAAGCCGCCGTGTTGCCTTTCCTGTATTTCTTTCGCTGTGTTCAACGGAATTTAATTGTTCTTTTTGCATTTAAGAATTAAAATAAGGCGTATTATTGTAGTAGATAATCCATATTCAACACCCAAATTCGACCAGTGAGCTGTGCGCTGACTAGGCTTCACAGCCATGAATAAAAAGAGTTTAGCTACATTCACTCAAACCTATAAACGTTACAAAAGTTAATAACGCGAATATAGCGAAAAGATATCCTTTTAAATCCTTTGAATATTCTAATCAAATCATAGTTTAAGAAGGTTTTAGTTAATTTTGGATTTTAGTTGTAGTTTTTGTATTTGGAGTTGAAAGAAGGCGTAAATCATAACGTTTGTTAACTTTAATTCCCGTTGAAACATTTCATTTTCAAAGATCAACGGTGTAATGAAGTTTTACTATACAAAATGACAGTTAAAAGGCCAATCCCTCTCTCCCTATTTTCGTCCATCCCACGCGTATATAGCTTTTGCAATAACTACATAGGTTTGAGTGAATGTATAATCAAAACCGTCTTGTACTTGTGGGGGGAAAAACGGGAAAATGTAAGCGTGTGCTGCATTTGCGTGCGTAAGAACTAATTTGCAATCTAGGTCATACAGGAAAGGCAACACGGCGGCTTACCTCTTCCAAATCCCCGAATAACGCCAACGATTTCTCCAGCAAAATTATCTTAAGCTCACCCGATTGATTTTGATTAGGTATGTGTACAAAGAAGGATTCGTGAAGCTTTATTTTCACAATTTCCTTGTCCTTCATTTAATTTAAGGAGCTACTTCCGTGTAGTACTATTATTTCCTTCCTCAAGTGATCTCGTGCTTAAGTGCAAAGGTCAAACGTTAGTGTAGGAAGGTCAGGGCAACTAGGTACCGGTACTACCTTCTGTTGCTATGGTGTAGTTACTATAGTTACCGAACAAAGTAACGGGGCAACTATCAGGGGGCCGTGCCGTACCTGGGAGAGGGGGGGGGGGGGGCGGAGGGGGCGGCCCTCCAAAATGACTAACAATAGGGGCACCAAGCCGTCAATTAAAGATACATGCCTCCATGTTGGTGTTCCTGCACGACTCAGTTTGCAACATTAGTTCAAAGTTTGTAAATGTTGCAAGTGCGTTATTTTCCTTTTGGTTTTGCTGCATTCACTCAGACGTATGGTAATGTTACAAAAGTTATTTTCAAGGAGGAAGCTGGAAAATTGGGAATAGGTTACGTCCCCTTAGCAACTAGCAGTATTAAAAATACTAAAAGTAAAGGTTCTAAAATACATACACAAAAACAAAGTTAGTATTCTCGCACGGTTTTGCAACGGTAAAGCAACAGGACAGGTTTACTGATGTGAAATTCACAGGTAGGCTTAGTTTTCTTTTGTGTGTGAAGAAGGCTACCATACTAGCCACTCAATGCATTTTTGTTTTATGCTGCAGTTTTATCTTCTTGTGTTCCGGTTCTGATCATCGAAGAAAATTCAGACTGGTTGCTTTAATTTTTTTAAACAGAAATTTTGAAGCCGACTTCTCCAAAACGACCTTAACATTTGCAACTTACATTAAGCTATTGTGTGAACATTTTTTTTCTAAGCGTGTCAGTGCTGAGCTTTTTCACGCTTAACAGAGCGTGTACTTTACGTTGGCTTTTTATCCATTTGTAAAATTATTTTAAATTTACCAATTTCCGATTGCGAATGCTAGCTGTTTTAACGATTATCCAGAAATCGGCCAAGAATGAAAGTAGGACGCGACGCGAGTTAAAATTTCCTACTTCACCCACGTGTGCTGCACGGAATTTCCCAACAACCCTTGTTTTTCCATCTCTATACCGAATCTTCTGTTGTCTCCTTTCTATTCGACCTCCAAACCAACCCAAGACAAAAACGTGCGTTACCCCCCCCCCCCCCCATTGCGGAATAAACTAAATATGCTGTCTATGGCTAATTTACGACTAGTGGAGCAACATTAGGCCCAATTACAATGCAATTCAACCTAACACACTTGTGATAGGGGTGGCATAATACAAAAAAAATACTTTGTTCCTTATTTCGATAGGCTACTACCGCAGTTAAAAAAAAAATTGGGGCTGGAGGCAATATCAGTGACGCAGTAAAAACACGACGGCCACCGACTTACATGTCCGATCGTAATGTACGATTAAAAGGACAAACTATCTCATCTCGCTATATTCGAGCATCCTGCTCGGAAATAGCCTTTGCAATATTTATGCAGGTTAGAGGGAACGTAGCAAAACTCTCTTTCTCACGAGGGGAAAAAATAGGAAAATGAACGTCTTTGCAACATGTGCACGCGTTTGAAGTAATGTTGCAAAACTGAGCCAATACGGGAAAGCCAACCAGGAGGAATGTACCTTTAAGATTTGTGTCATTATTTGTTAGGATTGCGATTGGACACCCAGCTGAGTGAAATGCTGCACCAAAGTATGATTTTTTTTTATCGAATAAACGAAATAGTAAGACTAGTTTATCGCGAAATTGTCCATTTATCTCTCCCCCCCCCCTCTCCTCCCGTGACAAACAGAACCCAGGTCCAAACTTATTGTAGCTTATGCTTCTTTTCTCTCGGACACATTTTTAACATGGGCCTTGTCACACAGTACATGGCATTTTTTTGTTGAGGCTCTTAAGAATTGAGTAGTTTAAAACAAAGTAGTATTGCCAACGACTCAATTTGCATAGCTATTGGTCAAATCTTGACGCACTCAATACGATTCTAAAAGTATTTAGTCTACAACATTTACAAGAATAGCGGTAATGAACTTTCAGCCATTTTGGTTACCTTATCACGACACATCGCTTAGTGATATTTGTCTTTTTTTTAGTTGCTGAGTATAGGCCTAGTGGGCCTATTTTAACTATAGTAGTTCGTGACCTCTTTAAGGACGACATTTACCCCTTAACGGGATTGCAGAAGGTAATGCTCATGACTCAGTTCTCAAGTGGCTTTGAGAAAACAGGCAACGGTCTTCGTAACGATAACAGATGGTGCGACACGTTCTGATTTTGTGTGTTGGCTGCTGTCTCTCTTCTTGTGGGATGATGATACTTCGCAACGGTAGTAATAACTCAGATGCGAAGATAAGCTATGCAATGGCGTTGGCGTATTGTGTTAACGTTTTGGTTCCACACAATTTCAAATTGTTTTCAAAGCACTCGAATGAAAATTACCTGTTGTTTATTAAGCCAGGGCTCCCATTCCTCCTATATTTCCTATTTTTTTTAATAGGATTCCTATAAAGCAACCTATATTTGTTATTTTTCTCTGTTCCGAACTAAAATATTGGCCTGTTTGTGGTGTGTTTCCATGCTACACTAATTATTTGGATCCTAAAAGAAGAACATCCATCTTCCTCTTTTGTGGCCCTGCACCATGGTATGAAAACGAAACGTTATTTGGTCTACACCACGCGCCATGGCTGTTTGCTGTGACGTGCACATCACGTGACTGGGCTAGTCCAATCAGACGGCCAAACAGCCGTTGTTGTCGTTCGTCATTGGCTAACTCATGGTGACGTCACGGCAAACAGCCATTGCGCATGGTTTAGCGGCTAAACACAGCCAAGTAAAGTACGTGCCGACCGTGTTGCGCATTCAGAATTGATTTGTGTGTTCTTAAATTGTATTGTAGAACAACCACAAATATTGTTATCCTGTAATACAATAGGGCACACTCACACTGCATCCAGGCTAATAATTCCTATAAACCTCCTATAAATTTTGTTTGAGTTTCCTGTAAAGCTCATATTTTTTAACAAAGAATTCCTATATTTCTATTTTTTTTATCCATTGAAGTTGTCTGGAAGCCAGCCCTGTTAGCAACAATTCAGTGATCCATATAACCATAGTATAAAAATAGGCCAGCCTACCAACGAAGTCAGCAAAGTGTTCTTAGTTTTAGCTTTCATAGATTTAGAATTCAATTCCAGCCTAATTAAATCGGCAAGAATCCAGGTTTTGAAAAAAAATAACGGATTTTCTCGACCCACATGGATTTTATTGGGCTTGTCAAGTTTTTTGAGCCTGATTAGGCTTCTGTTTTCGTTCATAAGTATTTTACAGGTACCGTACTAGTGTTATATTGGTTAAAAGGATACATAAAAATGCCTTCACCATTGTAATGTAGGAGTACCACTGTTTAAAAAAACCTTTCCAAACAAACAATTAACATGTAGCTTGAAAATAATTCATAATTGCCGCAAAGGTAATATTAACTAATTGCCGCAAAGGTAATATTAACCTTGTATACATGTTATTATTAACTGTTGCTTGCATTTAGGAGGGTCTAGCCATAGATCCGATGATTTTTAATACAGATAGATAAAAAAAGGTGGGAAAAAACATGCCAGTGGGTTTTTCAGAAGGGTATCGCAGGGTTTTTTTTGGGACTCTGCGACAACTTTCAGGAATGTGAATTGTGTGACACTCGCCATTGACCATTGCCTCCTCGCCATGTAGAAACCATTTTAGCAGTTGGCCTGCTACTTAATGCTTAAATATGCTTTGCATTAATCTAACTCTCCAATCGGCTAAAGTGCTAGCGACAGTATTGTATAATTGGTCAGAGAGCCCTTGCAATTCTGCATGCAACGCCGCAAACCGCTTGTTTCTAGCTAATACGGTTCCCGAGATATGACAATTTAAGCATAGGGTTTGTTAATCAGTCGCCATTTGGCGAGTCGCTCTAAAATCCAAGTCGCCAATTGCTGAATTTTCCTCGCCATTTGGCGAGTGGCGACCGACATTGGTGAAGGTTGCATGCGAACTGCAATAACACTATCGCATGGGTTGTAGTCTGCCATGTTGCCATAGTAATGTGTATCTCGCCTACATCTAGGCGCACATCAATAGTTTTATTTGCCTAGTGTGTACACGGAAACAGCCATCGTATTCATTTATCGTCGTGCGCAGTTTTTATTGCAGGAACTTGCGATCGGGTTAAAAAGTATTCAAACGTGCAAAAATAGTGCGTAGGGGATAAACAAACATAACTGGGTAAACAAACTAACACCTGATTACTGTAAAGGATTCAACTTCACTACAAAACTGTTAATACTGCACAAAAACACATCTAGCTCTAAACATTTTTATGATGGGGGGGGGGGGGGGCGTGAAAGTGGACAAGAGTAATATCGTGGTCGAGTGTAAGATGACAGCACGAAAAACAAAGTAATTTCGAAAGATTTATGGATTGGACCACTTAAGAAAATTAAAACTTCAATAAATTTTTTACGTTGGTCTACCAGAAATGTTATAACCCGAGGAGTGGAAGGAAAATTAAAATGTTATTTTTGCCAAATAAGCATGACCATAAATCGCATAACGGAAAACTTAGCAAGCAAAGTTTTCACATCCATCACTTTACTTTATTCTTTATAAAAATGGAGAAAAAAAAACTTCGTGTGCCTGAATTATGCAAGGTCCTATGTGTGATAAAAATCGTATCAAAAACCAAAACTGGTAAAAGGGACCGCCAAGTTCCGAATGGTTCTGCCCTTCAAAGGAGTGATATCAACACACCGAAACGGCACCCCAAGTTTTACATTTTGCTAAATATTGGTACATGACCAAATAAATTTCAACTGTTTTCAGCAGAAAAGGTCAAATTGGGCGGAATTTATATATTATTGTCTTTGGAAGGTGGGGAGGGGAAGAAATAGTGTAACTGCTCCACGGGGGAAACTGCCATTCCCCTCCCCAGATAAAATCTGGCGCTCAGCTCGTGTATGTCAACATGGCGGCCTTTAGTATCCTGCTGCTATTTCTAGCCCAAGAGTCCTCTCGTCCCAACCCTCTATGGTATTGATCCGCTACAATCTTGCCATAGCCTACTGTTTATGAAGCTGTGCTAGATGCAAGGGACATTGGATGCACGTGAAGAGAAAAATATTAAAATAGTTTGTCAAGCCAATGCTGTGAGCGCATCAATCCTAAAATGTTCTATTTTTTTTGGGGGGGGGGGGGGGGCGTTGTAGACAGGTGCTGCAATTTCCAGCAAGTAGAATCTCTTATTTTCCGATTTATAACCTTAATATGTGTTTCACAACATCAGGGAATAGACATAACAACGTTTTTTAGACTTAAGAAATTCCCTCTCACAGCATCGGGTTGCCTAAAGACGCCAATGTTTTATTTTATTTTTTTTACCTCCGTCTGTATTTAGTGACCCTTGCAGATACCTCAACGACCGGCTCATCAGCAGTATGACGATTGCAGCTGGTCTATACCATAGATTAGAAAGTTACTAGATATAGCATCCTACATCTTCCAATGCTACACGGGGCCCTAGCGGTAGTTGCGGCTACTAATGCCTCTGCTAATGCATTTGCTTTCGAAGCTACCCGAAGGCAAAGCATTATCAGAGGTGTTAGTAGCCGCAGCTACCGCTTGGGCCCCACGTAACACTGGAATACTATGATGCTATATCTAGTTAACTTTGTAATCTATGTCTGTACTTTTGCCCAATTACGTGCTCGCACTAACTTACTTGTGGTGATATTGATGAAAGATGAACTCAGAGGTCGTACCTTAGCGTAGTTATGAAGACTAGAGGAAGCCTGTGCTACACACGGCTGGTCTTGGTTATACCGTTTGCAACGCTGGTACGGTTTGGTTGCTTATTTGCATGTGCATGTTTCACCGAATTAAGTTTGTTCAGTCCAATTTTTACGCACACTGGCTAACAAACGCTGATTTTCGTTTGCTTTGCTCACTCAAACGGCGCATCCTGTGACTCAAACACCCATCAACAATTAACGGTTTAGACGAAAGTTTGAAATCCGTAGCACGTGGACCAAGAATTGTTTAGCACCGTAGCAAACCTGGATTAGCTAAATCCAATATTGTTTAAGTAAATGCTTGCAGTCTTATAATCCGTGGCAGTAAGGTAAAGCCTTCCTCCTGACGAAACAGTTCTCTCAGTCGCTTCAAATCAAATTATTCCCTGTTTACGTTGCGAGCCTGCAGAGATAAAACTGCCGCCATGTTGGAATTTCGGATGATTTCTAGCACTATCTGCGAGAATTCAAAGGGAGTCGTTGCATAAACGCGCCCTAACACCAAGAATGTAAAACGATTAAAGTGATTGTTACTTAAAATCTTGAGTTCGACGATCTTACTATGTCGATAATCAAACTTGGCTTGAACAAATTCTTTTTTAAATTTATTTTTTACTAGCAGTTATGGGGCCCTTAGTTCCTTTTAACAGCAGTCTTTCACGGGGAATCTTTTTTTTTTCCCGTTAGTCCTCTGGATTAGGATATCGGCTATCCAAAATTGCTCCGTTTCTTCCCCCTCCCCCCTTTTTTTTTTGTTTTTATCTTAATCCTTTATCTTAAACTCCGCGAAATTGACTGGAGTAAGTCACTATGAGCTCGTTTGAATGCATGGCCGGCGTTCTCTTCTCGCACCATCAGCACCTGATTGTCCCAGTGCCCTTGACTTGGATCTGCAGAGGCGATCAATTCTTGCAACGCTAGCAAGATTGTCACGATCACTAAAGGTGAAGAGACGAACGGAGACGGAGTGGAATTTTTATTTTATTTTTATTGTCGTTGGCGAGAGTCAATTCGATTTCCGAAGTTGGTCATTTCGCGCCCCAAATGGGATCAATTTGGTCCCTCGAAGATGGCTTGTCGTACCAATCGGTAACAGTCGCATTTCGGGTTTTTCGAAATTTGTTTTTGATGGAGTGTCTGGTTAAAGGATGATTTCGGCGTTTTTTTTTTTTTGCTTGTATCCGAAGTGTGAGAAAGGAACGATTGATTTTCGTTGCGTTGATTTTCCACAATTCAAACACATTTTGTTCCGTTTTCCTGCCAATAGAAGGCACTGCTGGAGTATTTCTTTCTCCCATTGATGTCGGTGTACTGTTTTCGACAGATAAGTTAGGAAAAACGCTTGTAACTTTATTTAGCAGATGTTTGATGGCGCTAAGTAGACAGCGCCACCTATTGGCTAGGAAATCGAACAAAATGTGAAGGTGAAAGTGCAAAAAACGCGTTTAGGTGTGTCTTTGTCTTTCCAACAGATGAAAATCGTTCCTTTCGTGTATGAAATCCACGGAGAGTTTGTACTTTTCCTTATATCCTATTTTTTGGGGGAAAAAAGTTCTAATCTTCCTGCTTTTTTTCTCATTTTCGGAATTGTGGTTTGTTATTTTTTTAAGTCTATAATCTTATCCTTGTTGAGTTCATTAGCAGCTGCTAACAAAAAATTGAGATAGGACCTGCAGTTTGTTACATTTTCTTTTCTTTTAAGAAATGATAATCGGCAAAATTTGCTGTGATGATAATTTTAATGAAAACCTAGTTCAGTACCGTAACTTAATTTTATTTTAATAACAGCAAACTGGCGCAGAAATTGTCACAAGCTAACAATTATCATTACTGCTAGATTAAAAAAAAATTAAGAATTTTAGTTTAAAATTCCTTATTTAGTACGTTATAATTACCTAATTTCCCTAGTTTTTTCCTCTAAAGTCACTACGACTTGAGATAAACAAGTAACGAAATTGACGCCTAAAGAATTTAGTTTTTCCCTCTCTTTCTTTAAATTATTTGTTTTATTATATCATCTTTCTTACGGTAATGAAGGAATGGTTCATTTTTCGATTACGAAAACAAAGTTCAGGAGAGAAAATGGAATTTAAAGAAAGACTTGCTTTTAACATTTTGTTCGATTAGTCTGCCAGTAGGGAGCTGAATACTTGTCTTACTTCCCTTTAAATCTATTTTACGTGTACTCGGTATTAAAAACGAAAAAAAAGAATAAGAAAAAAAGACCAAAACTGCCTACTCATTCCGACACTGCCCTGTTGAAATATTCTATACAAAACCTGGTAGGCCCTGGCGGTACTTCTGTGTTCGTTCATTGTGCAGTTGGAACTTGGAAGGAAAGAGTTGCCTTTGTCTGCTGGGGCCTTGTCAACTCATATGATGGATAGCCGGAGGGGAAACGAATTGGCCGGAGGGGAATTTTAGGGGGAACCGAGGGGTAGGGGAGGTGGGGGGGGGGGGGGGGGAGTGAGGAGGATTCCCTGGCGTGAGGCTACTGTTGTTTGATGCAAAAGGCATCTGTTGGCTTTTGGCAATTTTGCTGCGAATCGTTGATGAGGTAACAGGAGTTATGGGGTCTGGTCACTCTTCCTGGTTTGTGGTTTTTTTTGGGGGGTGTGTGGCGTTTGCAGGGTGTTGGCCAGTCGACTGGCCGAAACCAAATATTATAGATTGCAAGGACGTGCTGATTTTTCAACGGGCCTGTTGAGTTATGGGTGATGTGCACAACGCTTTATTGAAATGTCTTGCGCCACGCAATAAACGGGGTTCAGACAAAACCTGTAAATCTCAGGGAAAATTAAAAGAGAGCCAAAATCTCAGGGCAAACAAGAATTTTTTTTTTAAACCAGGGAAAAGACGGAAATTTGAAAAATGCCTTTGTGTCTGACCTTCAAGTGACTTTGAATTAGCAGATCAGAAACAAAATCCTACGCTAGTAGCAAATATTTTAATTTGTGCTTTAATGTGTTGAATTATTTTAGACGTAACTTCAATAAACTAAAATCTTAGGCTAGTACCAATATTTGTAATAAAAATGCATTTAGTCCACATCTGGACTATATTTCTAAACAGCTATTTTGTGGGATTGTTTTCGTACAAATACTAATAAAAACATTAGCTATACTGCTTGTTTTCCCTAACTAAATAAACATCTTGTAAACACCTGGAAATTGCCATTGGATGCACCTGGAAAACCTAGAAATGTCAGGGAAATTAAAAATTAAAAACTGTGTGAACCCTGTTAAAATAAGAAAGAAATCTGTAGCAATACGAGAATTGGTTGGTCCGTGGGCCATTTTTTTAGGATCCGATATCTGTGGGAGAGTCCATTTGTCACTAGAATAGACTAGTAGGTGTCGGCCAGTAGCTTAGAGCTTTTTGAAGGCCTAAGCGGAAGAAGATGTGAAGTGAAAGATACTACCATCATTTCAGTTGCTTTTTCCGTATGGAGGGAGGAAACCGGAGTACCCGGAGGAAACCCTCGTGCAACGGGCGGTAAACAACGGAGAAAAAACCGTTGATGTACCCTTCCCTTCACCAGGATCGAACCCGGGTCTGTAAGAATCCAGAAATGTGCAGCTGGAACCAAGACACCTAGCGAATCTGACGCCCCAGCGCTCGCTGCTACGATGGGGGTAGGGGGCAAGGTGGCCCGAGTCCGGCCTCACCCATCCCTGGCATCTTCGCGAAGAGATTTGATGTCTCATGCTCATGTCGATTGTGGCGTGTAAAAGAACCTAGGAATTTCCGATGGGATATACCTAGTAAAATTGTCCCTATCTCCCTCCGGAGCTATGGCTAACACTGGGTGTGCATCAAACAGGTCGATGGGGGTAAGAAATTGTGTGTGTTGCTGCTCGGCTCCAGGCCAAATCATCCTACAGATGGGCAAAGCTAATAGGGGTGCACGACCAGTCCGTGCAAAAACTCGAACTGAAATCGGAAGGTGAAACCCGCAGCTTCTCACCATTCAGCCTTGGTTGAAATACCGAAACCTTAAAAGCAACTTATAGATGGGCGACAATGCAATTTTATATCGCGACGATGTGTAAACCCCCCCCCCCCC